>JAUIMM010000397.1:2945000-3230000 GCA_031769625.1 Taudactylus pleione
GTACGGCTCAAGGACAAGGGACGCAGGTGCAAGCCTGGTGGACGCGCTGTCGGTGAAATGGACATTTCACCTAGCATACCTGTTCCCTCCGATCTCCCTGCTACCTCGGGTACTCAGAAAAATCAAACAGGACGGGGGCACGTTTCTGCTGGTGGCTCTAGCGTGGCCCAGACGTCCTTGGTACTCCGATCTCAGGAGCTTGTCCGTAGACGCTCCGTTCCTTCTGCCTCAGCGTCGGGACCTGCTGTCTCAGGGGCCCTGCCTTTACCCGGATCTGGGTCGGTTGTCTTTGATGGCGTGGCTCTTGAGACAGCCGTCCTAAGGTCCCGGGGTTTTTATACCTCTGTCATCGGTACCATGCTGAGGGCGCGTAAACCTGCCTGTGTGTCCAGAAACTTTGATCCTCAGGTGTTCAGGGTTTCTAGGATTTTGGCATTTCTGCAGTCAGGTCTTGACCTGGGATTACGTCTTGCTTCCCTGAAGGTTCATGTATCGGCTCTGTCTGTGTGGTTTCAACGACGGATCGCTACACTGCCTGATGTCCACACCTTTTTCCAGGGTGTTCTTATAATCCAGCCTCCCTTTGTGCCTCCTGTGGCTCCATGGGACTTGGCGGTGGTTCTTCGGGTCCTGCAAGGACCTCCCTTTGAGCCTCTTGAGTCGGTGGACCTCAAATGGTTAACACTTAAGACTGTGTTTCTCCTGGCAATTGCTTCGGCCAGGAGGGTATCCGAGTTGGGGGTACTTTCCTGTAGTCCCCCCTTCTTAATTTTTCACCAGGACAGAGCAGTACTTCGCACTCGTCCTGAGTTTTTGCCTAAAGTTGTTTCTAAGTTCCACATCAATCAGGAACTTGTGGTGCCAGCTTTTCAGTCTGATCTTACAGCTGGTGAGGCTTCGTTGGACGTTGTCCGTGCTCTCAGAGTTTATGTTGATCGGACTGCTTCAGTTAGAAATTCCGATTCTTTGTTTGTCCTCTTTGGTTTTCATAAGAGGGGTTGGCCTGCCAACAAACAAACCTTAGCCCGTTGGCTTTGTTCTGTTATTAGGGAGGCTTATGTACAGGAAGGTTTACCTGTTCCAGCCTCGGTTAAGGCTCATTCCACTTGGTCTGTGGGTCCTTCTTGGGCTGCTAGACGTGGTGCCTCCGCTGTTCAGCTGTGCAAGGCAGCCACTTGGTCTTCCATTCAGACGTTTCTGAGGTTTTATGCGTTTGACACCTTTGCCTCTCTGGATGCATCCTTTGGACGCAGGATCCTCCTTTCTGCTCAGGAGCGTACCCACCCTTAGTTGAACTGCTTTGGGACATCCCCATGGTCAACCCTGTGGACCCCCTATGGACCCTGAAGTAGAAAACAAGAGATATGGTAAGAACTTACCTTTGTTATCTCTGTTTCTACGAAGTCCATAGGGTCCACAGGGCACCTGCCCTGACGCACCTGGCTTCAAATGGGCTGTGTGGCTGGTCACTGGTTTTCTGTCTCCCATTTCTGTGAGTATGGTTTCTTGTGTCTTCCTTCTCTCTGTTTAGTGTCCTCCTCCGGCCTGGGCTGCTTACCAACTGAGGTGCCTGTGGCTCGGGGGCGGGGTATAGAGGAGGATGGACCCAAGTGCATCCTGGGAGCAGCTAAAGCTTTAACTGCGTGGTGCCCGAGGATCCAGATCCAGCTATACCCCAAGGTCAACCCTGTGGACCCTATGGACTTCGTAGAAACAGAGATAACAAAGGTAAGTTCTTACCATATCTCTTGTTATATGTGTGTATATATCTATCTATATATATATATATATATATATATATATATATATATATTAGGGATGTGCAGGCTCGGTTTTACTCTGATTTACTCGGTTCTTATCGCCACTTTACTGCAAATTCGGATTTATTATATTGGCTATCCAAAACACATGATAGGCGATAGCCAATAAAATGCCGTTTAAAGATCCGAGTAAATCCGAGTAAAACCGAACCCGCTGACCCCTAATATATATATATATATATATATATATATATGTTACAACAAATGCCCTTATTTTGCGCTTAAAGATAAAAGCAGCACCTCTAATTGAACCCCTGTTAGTGGGAACAAAAATAAAACACACACAAATAAATTTAGAGGGCGCATACACCAATAACTCTTATTTGTAAAAGGTAAGTCCTCAGCAATATGAATATTGCACCATTAAAAAGTCCAATAAAGATGTAATCTTGGATTTCTTAGGTTCTCCTTTCTCAACTTTATTCAGATGTAGACTTCCAAACACTTGATAGGTGAATCCATAAATCCTAACTGGATTTTACAATAATTGTCTTAACATAGGGAGATGATGACAATTTTCTCTGCCATTACCCTTAATGGGCCAGATTTTAAAGCAGAATCCTCCCTTCTAATCAAAGAATAACACCCGACGCATTTCGTCCCTTAGGACTTCTTCAGGGGTTTTTGACAGTCTGGAGGTTATGTAAGAACCACAATAGAATATCAATATGTGATGTGCTCTAGTCCCAGTCCAAAAGCTGCAGCTGGGACTAGAGCACATCACATATTGAAAGCACAGCTTGTCCAATTTAAGGATACAGTTTGCAAGTTCTTTTGTGGTTCTTACCAGCCGGCGTCAGGATTTTCAATAGTCAGGCTTCCAGAGTCGGGATTTGAACCCGTGGCTCTATATAAAAAGGAAATAACCAGGGGTGCACTCACCAGTCGTTATGCAGTATTAATTTATTGTATTATTACAGTATATCACATAAAGATAATCAGAGACTTCACATCAACATTTCAGTCCGGTACGTGGACCTTTGTCAAGATAATCACATAAGTGGACCAAACACACTATATAGGGGTATATAGTGTGTTTGGTCCACTTATGTCGTTATCTTGACAAACGTCCATGTACCGGACTGAAATGTTGATGCGAAGTCTTTGATTATCTCTATGTGATATATTACAATAAATAAATGACAGAATATCGCATCAGACGGGCAGGCTGGACGATCCGGCATGCCCGACCAGTCGATATTTTACCCTCGGTTGCCCTACCTACGTAATTGTCATGAGACAAGGTGTCAAGCTATCTAGATAACAAAAGTTCTGGCAATGGGTTGGAACTGGGACCCAGGAGGATGGGCAAAAGTACCCAAGTCTCTTTAGGGGCATGGGAGTACAGTAGTGGTGTAACCAACGTCTCCAATATGCAGCAACCACACACAACTCACACCTCTGCCCACAGCAGCTCACACTATAATCATGCTGTAAATGAGAGGGAGTTGCTATGCCCTCCCATGTAATCATACACTCCCACCATACCTTGGCCTTCTGAGTATCTTGGCAGCCCTGCTGGGACCACCCTATGCATGTAATGGCCATTATGGTGTATGGCATAATGTGTAAGGGCCATTACAGTGTGTGGCATAATAATAGTGTAAGGGACACTACTGTGCGGTGTAATGTGACTAAAAGCACACATCCACCTAAAGACATGAAAATGACTGCACGATTACCACATTGTAATCGTGCAGTCGTTTGTCAATCAATCATCTGCAAACATGGTGAACCTGATGTTATTGTCAGGTTGTACAACATATATGCCGATGATAGATGTCTAAACGACCAGCAGGAGCGCGCATCACTGGTCATTTTAGACATTTTTTAAACGATGTTCAAACGATTTTCAAACAATTATTGTATAATTGAACGATAATGATATCATTATCATTCAATTGCTCAATTTAATCATCTAGTGGATGTGTGCCTTAAGGGGCATTACTGTGTGGCATAATTTGAATTGGGGGTACTATCGTGTGGTCACGCCCCTTTCCCAGCGAGACTACACCCCTTTTTTTTTAAAAGTACGGCATGCCCTTTTCCTCCTTGAGCTGTGGAGGTGGGCACCAATGCTCTTTATGTACACAGAGCACCAAAATATGTACTTTCAGCTCTGCTTTGTTGGCACAGATGTGTCCTCCTCTGTGTTCAGCTCCCCTGCCCTAAAAAAATCCTACAATGATCACTATCTCTACAACTGCTAAACTAGGGCTTGGTCAATTGGGAAAATGCCTTCCCTTATCCTTGTGTGTGACCTACACCAATGAAATGCCAGCTTTACCTAACAGAACCAACCAAATACCAAATGTCTGACTATGGCACATGTATGAATCCCCTGCAGGATGAGCTCTGTTGTGTGTATTTTAATACAGAGAATGATGTTGTTAATTATTAATGATGTTACTAATTATTAATGATGTTACTAATTATATTTATTTATAAATGTATAGACTAAGAAGTAGGAGTCAGAAATAGTAAGGGGAGGAGTCTACACCTGGGGCCAGATGCTGACGCCAAGGTGGGCCTGTGTGTTCTTTAAATGCCAGGGCCTATTTTTAGTCTCAGTCCGGCCCTGCATATAACCCTCATGCAATTGGCCTTGACCAACAAGGTTTTGATCATGAAATAGGGTGGTAAAGTGGACATGGGCACAAGATTTTAATCAAATGTATTAATTGGTGCCTGTGCCCACTTTGATGCCCTATTTCATGCCCAAAACCTTGTTGGGCAAGGACAATTGCAAGTGGTTCACATGTAAGTGACCCCCCTGTGTGGATTCCAAATGTCAAGTTTGTTGCCCAAGACTATTTAGCCTTTGCACAACTACAGATACTTATTCAAATGTATAAAATCTAGTGTTAGTGCCCACTTTAATGCCCTATTTCATGTCCAAAAACTTGTTGGGCAAGGTCAATTGCAAGTGGTTCACATGTAAGTGACCCCCCTTTGTGGATCCCAAGTGTCAAATTTGTTGCCCAAGGCTAGTTAACCCTTGCACAACTACAGCTACGTATTCAAATATAGAAAATCTGGTCCCTGTGCCCACTTTACCACTTAATTTCATGCCCAAAAGCTTGTTGGGCAAGGTCAGTTGCAAGTGGTTATATGTAAGTGACCCTCCTGTGTGGATTCCAAGTGTCAAATTTGTTGCCCAAGGCTCTTTAACCCTTGCACAACTACAGCTACTTATTCAAATTTATTAATTGGTGCCTGTGCCCACTTTAATGCCCAATTTAATGCCCAAAACCTTGTTGGGCAAGGCCAATTGCAAGTGGGTCATATGTAAGTGAGCCCCTTGTGTGGATTCCAAGTGTCAAAAATTTCCCAAGGCTAGTTAACCCTTGCACAACTACAGCTACTTATTTAAATATAGAAAATCTGGTCCCTGTGCCCACTTTACCACCCAATTCCATGCCCAAAAGCTTTGTCCGCCAAGCAAAATACAATTGAAATTTGTGTAGTAGATACCATATTTAGTTTAGTCAATGTAAGCTTTTTGATTCTATTTGCTAAAAATTTTTAATATAACATGTTCTGAATAAGAAGCTGGAAAATGAATAAGAAGCTGGAAAATGAATAAGAAGCTGGAAAATGAATAAGAAGTGAATAAGCAGCTAACTTCAGCCTCTTGTAATATTGCTGCTATTGGTGCACTGCAGGGGCTGAAGTTATGTCATTGTTTCATGCAACTCAGGGAAGTTTAATGCAGCTGTCTAATTGTTTTTCTGTTGGTACTTCTGAACAGATTTATGTGTTAGGGTAGTTACAGAATACAATGTGCCTTTATGAATGTTATATTTTATATGTTGAAGTACCATATTTGAAAAGTACTGTTTTACAGGAAAACAATGGAGCAGAGATTATATGTTATAAATATACCAGCAGCTGTATTTGGCTTTGCCTGAGTTTTCTTTCCCTCCCCCTTTTAAGGCATCTCTCTCTTTCCATGCTAGCTCTTCCCCATCACTCTCTCCTTCCCCATTTGGTCTATTTCTTCCCCCCCCTTTTTTTTCTCCGGCTACACTGTCTCTATATACCCCCTTTCTCTCTTCTGTTGTGCTGCTCCTGTCCCTCTCTGTTGCATCTGCCCCTTGGTCTTCTTCCCCATCTCAGTACCTCCTCCTCCATGGGCAGAGTGAGTTTTTTTTATTGTTTAAGCTACTGTACCACAAGATAGATAGATAGATAGATAGATAGATAGATAGATAGATAGATAGATAGATAGATAGATAGATAGATAGATAGATAGCTAGATAGATAGACAGACAGACAGATAGATAGATAGATAGATAGATAGATAGATAGATAGATAGATAGATAGATAGATAGATAGATAGATAGATAACCGAGTTTGAGAACCTGTGTATTACACTGATACAGACGCACATTATGTTAAAAAACTAAAGGGGGCACATGTGATTACTATTCTACTAGAGGGGTTACATATTATTAGTAGACTAAAAGGGCACATATTATTATGTCTATGTTGTGTCCTTTGTGGGATCACCACACCCCTCTAGTTGATGACCACAATACCCAGTGGCAGGTCACGCCCCTGCAGACCCCTACAATTGCATTCCCCTGGTGGGCTCTTCATGCCCCAGTCTGACACTGCATGCACCCCCATAGATTTTCTCTTATTTTATTAGTGCATTTTATCAAAGGAAATTAAGGTGCTTGCTATGAGTAAAAATCTACTTTTCTTGCATGCCCCTAACATTTACTTACACTTATATACGCACTACATAATTAGAAGAGAAACGTGCAGGGTGTTTATCAGGGCCGTAGCTAGGGTAGTGCGACCTGTGTCATGGCACAGGGCACCATGGGGCAGGGGGCGCTGTATGAGCCTGTAAATTTTCCTGTTTATTATAATTCTCACTTGTAGCTTCCTCTTCTTTTATCCCAAGCATCTCCTGGCCTTCCCATCTCTTCCCTGGCCCTTCCCCATGAGGCCATGGCCCTTTTTCAGGTGCACTATCTTATGTCCCTATTTAAAAAATGAGGAGGAGGGGGCGCCAATGCTCTCTCTGGCCCAGGGCACCCAAAAGTCTATTTACGGCTCGGGTGTTTGTGATACTTACGGGTAGTATGCTAGAACTGTATCACTTGTCAGTTTGTGTCAACCCTTGTCCTCCTGCGTTCCTGTCCAAGGTGCTGAAACTTCAAGCTAACCACGAAGTATTCTGAAGTCAGAGCTCAGACCCTTTCACACTCTCACCACAAGAGGGAGCCAGTGTTACAAGACTCTAGGTTTGTCCAGGAGCCATGTGCTGGAAGTAGCTGGGAGAAGTCAGAGTATTTGGAATATCTGTTGTTGTTGGAGCAGCTGTCGTGTACACAAGGCCGCAAGGCTTCTCTGGTATTGAGACCTCAAAGTGACCGTTTAACCCATAGTATATAAGGGAGTCAGTGTTGCATAGCACAGGGGTCAAATGCATAGACTGAGTTCCTTTCTTGTACTAGCTTTTAAAAAAGAAATGTTTAGGCTTCTGACATGAAGAGTAGCTCTTGTAACCTATTCCAAACCTGGTAATCCCACAACCATAAAGTATATACAAATATTTCCACATAAACGTCAATTATGTAATGGTCAGTTTATTGTTCATTTCATCTTCCTTCATGCAAAGCACAATGATCTGTTCTCCTAAACACAACCCCCTCCCTCTACAAACCCACAAAAAATGGGCTCAGTATGAGTGACTGTAAACAAAGGACGGAACATATGTGTTTTTACTAGAATGACACCCACTGGAATCCCTGACCAGGTCTGTGAGGGTCACGCCTGTGTTTTAGCAAGAAGCAAATGGTCTTACAATAATAACAAAATAAGGCAAGACATGTGCTAAAGTTCGAGATCAGGGTCACGGCAGACAGTTTTCCTTGCAAATATATCTATCTATCTAGCTAGCTAGCTATCTATCTATATATATATACTGTACATACACAAGCACGCATAGTATATGGAGGATATGTATTGTCATTAAACCTGTATTTGTTCGGTGACCCTCAGGGCATCATCTTGCTTGTCTGTTTGTACTATTCCTACAGAAATTATAGAAAGTTTTACATAAAGTCAGTGCATTCCCTTCTGACAATGCAGCATGTATTGTACTCAGCCCCTATGATTACATACGGGCATACGGCGTTTTAATTATAATGTTTTTTTTTTTTTTTTTTAAGGATTCACACCTTACACGCACCGCAGGACAGAAAGGAATTTCGGTGTTTTATGTGATAGAAGCAACGCTATACAATGATTAGTAACTTTAAACTGCCTCCAACTACCGCTAGGTGGCGACAAGATGCCAGTGTTGGAATGACTGCTGGGTTGTATAGTGGGAGGATCAGAGCAGAGAATGACTGGCTGCTGCTGCTGGGTGCATCTTGTCTCCTGTGACGAACTCCCTGTTGTCCCTATTATAATGATCACACCTGCACTGGTTATTCACTGTCAGGTGCAGAAGAGCATTTGATTTCTGGATGGCAAAGACCATATTTCCCATGCTGACAAAGAGAACACTCCTGGTCTATGGTCTGTTTTAAAAAGTTTCTATTTGTGGGATGTTTAATGTGGATTTTTCTGGGCACTGACTATTTGGACAAAGAGATGGACAAGTCTAGATGGATGTGACACTTCCATGGGAGTAGTAGGATACTTCTCTGAACTTCACCTCCTTCTGCAAATCAGTTTCCAATATCTCAGTAATGAGTTTAATGTGACAACATAAATCTTGTAAAGAAAGTACCAGAGGTATACTGTGACTTCTGCCTGGCTGGCTTACATGAAGGTACAGGAGGCTAATTAGTGTCAATCTGGATGCTTAAAAGGGCTGGGGGGCTTGTATATGGTTCTTCATCTTCCATCCCAGTTATTACCTGACAGCCGCAGGACTCCCAGGTTTGGAGGCACCCTGGAATTCCAGAAAAACTTGGATGACCAATTGTAGCCTGATGAGAGAGAGACCTCCCAGCCCTGTCTGTGTGCTGGAGGCAGCTGCTGCCTGCCTGGCTCAGTCTCAGGGAGTGGTTACCTTGAGACCAGTCCTGAGCTTGCCGATCAGAGATCACACAGAACCTTGGAGGGGTTTCAGGCACCCAACAAGCCTCAGCAGGTAATTACAGCTCTAACCCTCTAAACTCCAGCATTATCCCCCTCTGGACCAGCTCAGCCTCCCTCTTCCCATCCTCATCTTTATAGATCAGCTTGGCACAGACCAGCAGCTGGAGGAGGACTCCCCCCTAATTTGTGCCTCCCACAAAAGCAACATGAGCTGGGTTTTTAATTGGACTAACCATCAGGGGTAGAGAGCAGAACAGTTTGTGGACTTAACCTGAGAATTTATATACAGATTTAGGCAGCATCAGAACTATATAGATCTACTGGACAAGCTGCACTTCACTGTAAGTATCTGATGCTCTTATGGGCTCTATGTTACAGCTTTGCCTGGTCTAATTCCCCCAGTCATCAGTACAGGAGTTTCTCCCTACTTAAGTGCATGCATTTCATTATCCTGTTTTAATTCGAATAAATCTCCACCTGGAACCAGCATATACAAGTTGGCTGGGAATTCTAGGAGTTATGGTTGAATAGTTTGATATCTTATGTAATAAAACAATTTTTTTTTCAGGTGTCACTGCACCATTTAATTTAATCTTTATTTCTGTGGCTAGGTGTGTTTCTGCATATTGAAAGCTTTAGTTGTCAAAGTCTTTAATCCATTGAATTTGTGGTCACTAAATAAAAAGATTTATAACCCGTATTTGGAATACATCCCAGACTTTCTGACAGTGTAAAATATGATCAGAGAACTTCATCTGGACGTCAGTATCTTTTTCACAGTTCAACTTTGTAACCTTACAAGGAGAATTAAAATCAATTATCATATTTTTTTATTATTATTTGCTCCCTTTATAATAAATTAGAATTAAATTGGATTAAATGGGATGGTGGCATAAGGCAAACAGGAGTAGAGGCTGCTGATGTTCTGCTGTACAGCTGTATATATCTCATCCTGCCCATGTGATTGTGTAACTAAATTACCCTGAGTAGTGTGGCTTTGCAAGCAGTGTGTTTGACTTTAAATGCATTTACCTAATTGATCAGATTATTTTATCCAATTTAAGAGCATGGCTGACTGTGCTGGGTCTGTCATAGCCACTAATGTTATAATTTTTATAATATTATTAGTGTTGTAATTTTTATTATAATTATTATTTTGTATTATTCTTATTTTATTATTATTATTATTATTATTATTATTATTATTATTATTATTATTACTATTATTATTATTATCATCTCCTATTAATATTAGAAATTATTCAAATGTTTATGTTTAGTTATTTGAGTGGAACCCCCTAGAAATGTTTCCCAATCTTTCCCCGTTAGAAAACACTCAGTGATCCCAGTCTGTACACATGATTAAACTGTTTTCTGCATAAGGTGTATTGATTATTGTTTTTCTATGAGGCAAGATATTGTATTGTCAATAAAATATCAAATTTCTTCTTTTAGATCAGAAATGTATAATTGGTATATTATTGTTGTTGAGATGCACTTGGGTAAAAATGAAATAAGTTAATTTAGGAAAAGCAGCTTTTGCTGTATCTAATTGTATATGCTGTCATTAAGTTATTTGGTATTTGTGATAGGCGTTCATTATACGGCAGGTGTGTGTCCGTTCGGATTTGTTATCATTGTCACACAGTTTTTTATTTAAAAAAATCAGATGTTATACTGTGATATGAAAATAAAATAGTGAAAAAATCTGGGCACATCAATTTACTATAGAAGTGGCTGTGAGCATCAGTCCTGAGCTTTGTGAAACCTTGGCTTGTGTTATACTGAGGCTCTGTGCACACATCACATTACATGTATACTGATAAATGTGAACACATTGACATAGCCAATGAAATAATGATTGAATACATATTAGGATGTAATGCTTAGCTTTTTGTTTTAATAAAAATGGAAATGAAAACTTAGTTGAACACGGATTGTAAGACTATACCAACAATATCATTATCTTCATTGTGATTTGATTAAAGTGTGGAACTGGAAAATTAATCAAGATTTTGTTCAAATATTTGGATCCATTAGCTGGCATAGAGCATTTTTGTACATAAACCAAATATATCCACAGGCCAAGTATGGGTGGATGGAATGTTAATTGCTGCATCCTCCCTGCTGTCTGATCATACCTGTTTTCAATGGCTCTATGCTTTATTTAGGAATAGTCAGCCCTCAGGACAGGGTTTTACCTGACCAGTCAGAGGTGACCTGGGCGAGAGGCCCCTGGGGCACGAATCTGCTCTGCCCAGGCAGGACCTGTGCTATAAACACTACATTTTCCAGATCCGTATAACAAATATACAAACACAGTTTGTCGCTCATCTAGTGCAGCTCAGTCACTTCCATAAGTTGGTGCATACCATCCAAACAGACACACAAATATATATTATACTATGTATAATGTGTGTGTATATTATATATATATATATATATATATATATATATATATATGCAGTATGTGTATATATATATATATATATATATATATATGTGCTTGTGCGAGATTATATACATATATATATATATATATATATATATATATATATATATGTATTCATGATATATATATATATATATATATGTATTATATATATCTATATATATATATATATATATAAATATATATATATATATATATATATATATATATATATATATACTCACACACAATGCCACTTTTTGGCAAACAGCATAAAGAGATATAGCCCAATATTAGGTGCATTGTTACTGTGTCTGGAAGTAGCATGACTACTGATAGGTAAAGAATACCATCTATGGTGGCGGAGGGGGATATGTGCAGGAGGACCAATTACAGTCCCTTGAATGGAGCTTGTAATTGCTCAACCACCAACCCCCTCCATTTTTAAGCAAGGGCTGCCAGAGAATGGGAGGAGCTCCGGGGAGAAGGACTGCTGGGAGCAGCTCTGGGGACCCCTGTGTAGGGGAGGGGCAGCCCAGGAGAATATTTTCTAGGTGGCAATACGGCTTTAACGTTTGTTTTTCATACAGATATCAGACAGCTATTACATTGCTGTACCTGTATACCCATATGGATGCACATAAAGAAGCAAGCTGTGTATTCTGCATTAAATGCAGTCGTGAAAATTATGCCGTAGACTTTAATTTGTTTTCATTTTAGTCTGAATTCACAGTTTCTGTGCCCTCAAAATCTATGAAAAACTCGTTATAGTAAAGAACCTATTTATACAGTATTCTTCTTCCACAATAAGCATCTCTAATAGCAGAGAATCCTAGTAGCCATTCTTACATGGCCTATAGTATACCAATACTATATATACATATATACATTGTATACATCTATATCTATCTATCTATCTATCTATCTATCTATCTATCTATCTATCTATCTATCTATCTATCTATCTATCTATCTATCATACCTGCCTACTCTCCCTGATTGTCAGACAGACTCCCTGAAATAGTAGAAATCTCCCTGACTCCCTGAAGAGTCTAGTAATCTCCCTCATTGCACTTTACCCCAATTATGAAGCTGTTATACAGTATATATATATATATATATATATATATATATATAGATACATACATTCAAATGGGATCATTAGTATAATTTCCCTGCATTGGCTATAAGGCACAATGATCCCTATGACTACATGTATTTTCTGAAAAGTATCAGTGTGTTTCCATCAACAAATAGATCTTACTGACTGCTTTGGGGCTTATTTACATTTGGCTTTAAGTAAATTTTATAGTGCACCTCTCAGATGTAGCAGTACACGTCCACTTTACTGCCGCGCTCATAGGTGTTGCTTCCACAATCTCCCTGATAAGGTATATATATATATATATATATATATATATATAATATACCACATATATATTGTATTCCATATGAAACCACCACATTCCTTTACCAATCATTGCCAGCTGGCATGGTTGCTACACAATACAATAATTTTCTACTGTGCAGACATATATACGAGTATTTCACAACAATGCAGTCCACTTGGCTACACTACACCACCAACATAAAGTGACCACTGGATACACCATAGTGTCATTCTGTTGCATTCTAAAGACTTTCCTTCAATACATATTAACCTATACATTATGCAGAAGGCAAACAGCAAGTTAAGAATTAGATTCTATATATATAGCAGAATAAGAGAAGTACTGTAGAATTTTTCATTATGAATAAAAACCTCATAACATTAAAAGCGAGTACTGTCCCTGAGAATGAGGCACAGTTAGCGATCGGGACTGGTAGTCTACAAGCACAGTTCTTACAAGGTTGTCATCAGCTTAGTCTTAAGGGGGGTATCCACTACAAGATCTGAAAACGACTGCACGATTACGACATTGTAATCGTTCAGTCGTTTGTCAGTCGTGTGATGAGCCTGCACTGAACGAACAGACGTTCAGTGCAGGGTCATCAATCATCTGGAAACATGCTGAACCTGACGATATCGTCAGGTTGACCAGCATGTTTAAAGGTGATAGATGTCTAAACGACCAGCGGGCTCGCCCATTGCTGGTCGTTTTAGACATTTTTGCAAACGATTTGCAAAAGATCGAACGATCATTATCGTTCAATCGTTCACCTTAATCGTCTAGTGGATACCCCCCTTTAAGCTGCATACACACGTAAAGATATTCTGTGCAACCATCCAACTAGTTGATTGGTTGGAATGAAAATCTGGTAACGTATGAAAGCAAATGACAATCAGCACTTTGCTCCCAAACGCCGGAAAATGGACAAAAACTGTTGTTTGAACAAATTGTTTAGATCAAACATTTAACCAACTTGTCTGAATGACCATTTTCATCTGTTTTCTGGCATTTAGGAGCAAATTGCTGATCATCAGTTACTCCCATACCTTACCAGATTTTCATTCCAACCAATCAACTAGTTGGATGGTTGGACAGAAAATCTTTACATGTGTACCCAGCCTTAAAGACATATATTGTAGAACACTACTAGTTAAGGCAAAGTTAAAATCTTGTACTTTATCCACACTTGAAAAGATCATTAGAATCACATTCATTACCTTGTCTAGTAGCATTTCACATAGTGTACAATTTACTTAGGAGCCTTCTCATATAATTTAATTATATTCTGCTAAATGCTGGATGCTACAGGCAACACTAAAAATAACATGAAGACCAAGTGCTTGAAGTGCTCACATTGGTTTTAGGGCTTAAAGCTAATTTTCTATTCTTGTATAAACGTTAAAAGTTGATTTGACTTGTTAATTCCCCCTAGTGGAGCAAAACTGCACACTGAAGCAGCTTGTCCCAGACCTCCTCCATTTTGTGGTACAATATTGGTGGTGCACATATTGACTGTAGGAGTGTGATTGCTCACAGGGCTGTAACTAAGGTTGTGTGACCGATGCAAACGCACAGAGCCCAAGGCACTGTGGGCAGCATCATCGCCACCCCTTGGCCCATGCTATTGGCTAGCAGGTGCTTCGAACGGCACCCTGCAACCAAGATCACTGCTGCAGTCCCGCCGGAGTGTTCTTTAAGATGCTCCAATCAGCGCTGCACTTACCTGTGCAGCCGGCACAGGGCGCTATGTAGCCCCATTACTGCACTGATTGCACACACCAATAAGTTGCTCGAACATGAAGCTTCCAATTGTTCCTCCCACCACAGTAACAGATATTTTTAGCTGCTAATTGTTTTTTAAAGACTTGAACAGAAAGCGATAGGGGGGAGATGTATCAAACCTTGGAGAGAGATAAAGTACCAACCAATCAGCACCTGTCATTTTACAGGCTGGTTTTAAATAATGAGAGTTAGAAGCTGATTGGTTGGTACTTTCTCTCTGAACTTTATATCTCTCCAACACTTGCTACATCTCCTCCACGGTGTTATGTCATACCCATTCTTGCTGACTTTTAATTGAGCCCTCAGATGATAAATGGGGAGCCCGAGGTGCAGGGGGGCATGGTAAATCATGTCATTATGGATCCACTCCCCACTTTATAATGCAGTAATGGGGGCAGTGGGCACAATTATGCAAATCACCTTCATACTCCTGGCTGCCCACTTACTTTAGCTGGGGAAGAGTGTGCCAATCCATAAGGCTGGTCTGTACTCTCAGGAGTCCGGGAGAACTCCCTGGAAATCAATTATTTGTCACTTATACTATAGGTTCAACACAGTCAGTATGGTAAATTGATTGTTATTTATGCTTTGATGAGCAACACCTGATTCCTGCATTCACTGTTGCTAGCAGTAAGTTTGGCGTTTGGGTGTCTCTAAAGGCCGCCATACATGAGGAATTGATTGCAGCAATCGTGCAATTTGCAATCGATTGTGTATAAAAATCTTTCCCTTTTTCAATCGATTGCAGAATTGCCACAATCGATTGAAAAAGGGAAAGATTTTTATACACAATCAATTGCAAATTGCACGATTGCTGCAATCCATCTCTGATGTATGGGGGCCTTTACACTCTGGTACTTGGCAAAATCATTTTCCTTAAACAGTAATTAGAAGAAGTATGTTTTCTTATCCAGCATATGGGAACTGTTACAGGTAGTAATGCATAAATCCCCTAAAAAGTGCAGTTTTATGTGTTTCTGGGATAAACGACACAGTACAACCCTTCTAATTCTAAGTACGTTTTTCATATATTCAGAGTTATTAGTGTAGAAAAAAAAACAGTTTATAATGACTCCTCAATTAAGTGAAGCCTGAGATTATTAAATCATATTAATAGTAAAAATAGTTTGTATAGTTCAGCATGTTTTGTTGCAAACTCAAATATGTATTTCGAAGGTAAAAGAGTAAACTGTACCTTTGCCTCCATGTTCTGGGGGCAGCCATTTTGTATGCAAAATCAATATTCATGACAATGCAGCTTCAAACATTACTGGTGACATCATTGAAGCATGAGGTACTGTCATGGTCCTTCACTGAGGTAGCAGACTGACTCCTTTACATCCTCATCGATTCTTTATGCTGCAGCACTCGTATTTGCCACCAGACTCGCAGCCATATTATTATTTAGCAGTTGTGTGTATATTTCGTACATATAATGAAGCACTTTACAGAAATTGGAACCATTCACAGTTAAAGGCCCCCATACATCAGCAATTGTGCAATTTATTGTGAGTAAAAATCTTTCCCTTTTTCAATCGATTGTGGCAATTCTACAATCTGCAATCGATTGAAAAAGGGAACATTTTTATAGACAATCGATTGCAAATTGCTGCAATCAATTGCTGATGTATGGGGGCCTTAACAATCTATGACAATATTCCCTACCACATACACAACACACTGTAGTTCATTTTGTCAGACGCTAATTGACTTATTATAATGTCTGTGACATGTGTGAGGAAACAAGAGCACCTGGATAAAACCCCCACAACAACAGACACACAAATAGTGCATTGGTCAAATTCAAACCCATGACCCCAGCGGTGGGAGGTAGCAATGCTAACCACTGTGTAATATGTACATTAACTATTCCCACCAAATATCAAGTACCAATGAGCAATACCGCCCAACATTTAGTCCCACCCACATATGCCCAAACCCTTTACTTGATCAGACCAAACCCTGTCCTGATCTGGCCAATCCATGCCCAGAAACACCAACTTCTGTTCAAAACTCCATCACTTTTAAGCTCCGCAAATTGTCACTGTCCCACCAAAACTGGAACACTTGTGGGGGGAGGAGCTCCCGTGGTCACATGCAATAATTCTGGCTGGCCATGATGCACGGTCAATCAGAAGATATCATGTAAGATACCATGTTGCATTGTGCAAGTGCGTATGCAGTTAGCTGAAGCAGGGTCACATCGCCCATCCGAACGGCTGATGCTGCATTCAGATACATCACACAAATCTTCAATGCAAAGGAAAACACCATGCTCTATGTATTAGTAGTTATGGCATCTTTTTGTGCCTTAAAATATTGTTTATTTATATTATTATGTTGTTATACCTCAAGTGGTCACAGAATATTCTGTTACCTCTTCTAAGTTTGTAAGTTTCCAAATACCAACACAATCTGTATTTTTGTGAATTAACCAAATAGTTTAATACTATTTTGCAGTTTTCCCTGCAGCCGTTGTGAGTTCCAGTAAATTCACAAACATTGTCCAAGGGACCGGAGAGATATCCATACATAGCTGTGTCTGAGAGCCCTTCCTGCCTCTAAATGCAGATTTATGTTCCCATTCCTGGCACAGCAACCTCCCGTCATCACTGGAGCAGGCCAGAGTGACTCTCAATGACAATGAGTTTAATAGCATTGTGTCATTTTAAAGCATATGTTCCACATTCTATTATTGACATCTCAACAATAAGCACAGCTTTGTCTGTCCTGAGCATTTTATGCATTGTCTTCTCATACAGAGGTCAGCAGTATTTCTGGAAATTATATGGACAATTATTGGGCCCATAGCCCAAACGTCACTAATCCATAGTGTAGATAGGGGCGTTTGCGCGTGCCCTGAAAAGGCATGGCAAGGGATGTCGTCTCACTGGAAATACCGTACCCGCGAGTCACACTTCTCATTTTCATAATGTTGAGGTCCGCAGGTGGGACGACAGGACAGCGCCTGAAAAACTGGACTGTCCTTCCAAAATTGGGACGGTTAGGCAATATGATTAATCTTTGTGTAGGGATTTCACAATTACAGATCATCTATGAACCTACACACAATGTAAATTGTTTTGGAATATACAAATAAAATACAGCCAATGAAATCACTAGGATCTGGTGTCTCAGTGATGTCTCTCGTGCAGTGGTTCCCAAACTTTCCTAAATCACAGCTTCCTGCATTTTTTTTTTACGGCACCCCTAGGCCAAAACTGTCTTATTGAGAAATTCATCAAAAAAACATTAAATTAAGTAAATTGTGTTTAATTGTGGCCCTTAGGGTCAGTTATGTGGTGGTAGACAGGGCTGAGCTTCTGTTTGTCCATATATATTCTAATTGGTAGCCACCAGCACTGGTTTTGCCTATCACAATTGACCATAATTAATTTGATTGGCCCTGGACCACCAACCCGTGGCACCCCTGTAAATGCCACACGGCACCCCAAGATGCCACAGCACCCAGTTTGGGAACCACTGCTCTAGTGAATTCATAGGAAACATCTTTTACTTATGAATTTTGGTACACTCCACAAAATGGCTGCCTTCACTGTGTCTAGGTGACAGTGTTACTGCTAATGCTCATTTAACATTTCTATTTTGCTTAATATGTCATGGGGTTAAGATCTGGACTCTGAGCAGGCCAGTCCATCCGGGTTACCAAATTTTCTGTATACCAGTCCAGCGTCGCCCTGGAAACATGACAGGTGGCATTGTCGTACTGATAAAAACATTTGTGTTTCCGTAGAACTGCAAGTACATGGGCCTCCCTACCAAGTGTTCTTGTCGAAACCGCCACATTAGTGGCCATGTGCAATGGTATGCACGGCAGGGGTGTATCTATAATGGGTGCAGGGTGTGCTGGGCACACGGGCCCCCGGGTCCAGGGGGGCCCACATCGCACACCCTGCACCCATAGGTAATTATACTTACGTATCCGCCGATTCCCGAAGTGCTGCTCCGCAGCGCCGGACCGGTGCTGTAGAGCAGCAAACACCCACTGGGAAAATGGCGGCGCCCATTTCCTAAGTGATCTGCGCATGCGCAGAAAGATGTCCCCGGGAAAGTAGGCACAGGCGCCATTTTCCCGGAGACGGAATCTACAGCACTCAGTGCCGCTGAGCTGCAGTCAGAGAGGAGGGGGCCCCCTCCTCTCTTAAAATGCCCCTGATGCACGGTATGCATTTGGCTTGCACAGGGTGTCCAATCACTTTGGTCTACATAGTGTATATTTGTCCGTAGTAATTTGGAACTGGATAAATATATTTTTAGATTTGAAATAAAACATTACGTAAGCTGGCCAGTAGTATACAATTCACTTGCTGCCAGCTATTGATAACTTGAGTAAGTTGAATGGGGCTTTGGTATTCAGTGTTAATTATGCCTCATGGCTAATTACAGGTGAGGTGCCCATCTGGCCTATACTTGTTTGCTCTGGAGAGACATTACTGAGCTCTCGGACATGCTCTTACGTGTTACATGGACAATGCAATTTATATATTGATTGATATCTAACTCTAACGTTTTCCATCATTACTGAAATAAAAAACAAAAAACAATCTAACGTTAGTTGATATCACCATATTGCTATGTATATTTTAAAAATGCCCCTTTTGGTAATGTTCACTCATGCACTTCTTCAACTTCTATAAACTCTTTGTCTATTTTAAGTTTTAGGGGTAGATTTACTAAGGTTCAGGTTTCGTATCAGATTGAAACGAAGGGTATCGATGTTGGATTGCAGTCTAAAACAGCGCTATTTACTCTATTTACTATGCACCACTTTAGACTGTAATTTAAAATCCTACATCGATACCCGTCGGGTTTCAATCCCCTATTCCGTAGCAGATCTGACGGCAAACCATTTATCAATCTGCTGGGGAGTGGAAACACTGAGATCTGTGCAGGATTTGTTATAGTATAAAGTGTATAAAGGGTAAAGGGCAAAATAAAAATCAGTAACTGTCTGGTATTGGGTAATAGGGGGGAAAAATGGAGGGGAGTCTCCCCATTTTCTAATAGCCAGCACTAGGTTGAACAATCTAGGGAGCTATAGCAGAGGGACATGCAGCGTGTTGTCCCCCTACCATAATGGCAACCAGTCCCAAACTGGTAAGCACAGGGCTGGAATCACTAGGAAAGTGGGAACCTGACATACCCCCCCCTCCCTTCCCCAAAGCCCAGGGTTCTTCTCTGCACCCCCAGGGCTTTAGGTGCAGAGGTAATAGTAATAATAAATTTTTAAATAATATTGTTTGGTACAGGTGGACTATAGGCCCCAGCAAGCCTGTGCTGGCATGCTGACACCCATAAGTGCGAGCATGAAATGAAGTACCCGCTTGCACTTGTAAATACTATTAAACCAAAATGTTGAAGTATTTTATTAAGTAAACCCCCCACACATCCCTCATACACCAATTTATTACTCACAATATGAAGGAGTCACATCCTCTTTGGTCCATGTAGCATCCAGATTCTTGGCAAAACAAAAAAGCTTCGCTACTTCTCCTCTCGGAGCACTGTCGTGATTGAGAGTCCAATCGAGACACTCTCCATAGAAATATCTGGGGACGCTCTGATTGGTCAGGTCACAGAAGTTCCCATACTCTGACCAATCAGCACACCCCAGTGCATTTTTCTAAATAAACACTATAAGCCCACAAGGGGGATATGATTTTAGGATTATTTTTCCTTTGTATTGGTGAGCCTTTACAATCAGATCACACAGTTCCCCTTCCATGATACATTATATGGCTTCATTTGTCTATTATATGTGTTTGCATTCACTTATTAATATTTTGTCATTTCTAGCAAAGGTATAGAAGTCATAGTGTTTCTTCATTTATTATTTAATAAAAGTTATATTTTAACCATATACACACACATATATTTAACAACGAGTGCCCCACAAAGGAGATCTCTTTCCTCTTTCTTTACCAAAGATTACTTACAATGTCAGATATCTTAAATTCTCTAGTTTGGGAGTTTGTGTACAGTGGCTAAAAATATGTGATGGTGAATAATTTAATATGAGCTATATGTGACTGGAAATCCACTATAAAGTCAGAAGTCGCACTACATAGCCGCAGTGTTTCTAGAGTGATCACAGCCAAGAGAAAAAAATAGGTTAAGTTCCTTCAGTCTGGCAGGTGGAATGTAGTGTGCCACAGGGCTCTTGGCATTTCCGCTGATATCCCAGTGTGGGAAAGAAAGGCCGCGTTCCTGTGCATCACATCTCAGCAACAGCTACCGCATGCTGTGCACCAGATTTCTCATATCTGCTGCACTACCTTCATAATATATGGGCAGGGTACTTATATAATGCAGCAATCCCATGTTTTCAGAGGACTGACCACAAAAGTACTTTAATAAATAGACCTTTTGGGCAAAATTTACTAAGCGGTGGTTTTACGGCAGTTTATATTCTATTCTAAACCTCGGCGGTTTGGTGGCGGGTTCTATTCTGTTCTAAACCCCGGGGGTTTGGTGGCGGGTTCTATTCTGTTCTAAACCCCGTGGGTTTGGTGGCGGGTTCTATTCTGTTCTAAACCCCGGGGGTTTGGTGGCGGTTTTGCAGCGGTTTCTAAATGACAGCCCTGTTCTATTCTATTCTAAAATGTGTTTAATGCATTAATGATCCATCACATTAATGATCCGTGCTTTCTGAATACTAGTGGTGAAGTTCTTGTCTATTTTAATATTGTTATGATTATTATTCAAATCCCAGTATGAGAAATATGCACATATGCAATCATTGCCCTAATAATGGTGGAAAAAGTGGTGGGCGTTCCTGGGCGGTCACTGCGAGGTGGTTAGTGGTGCACGCAAAAATGATCCGTTCCGTGCTCGTATTATGGGAGTGTCACCGACGAATCGTTGCAAGCGGCTGTGTTCCCAGACGCACAGCCGCAGGCATAGGAGGCCGGATCAGTCAGATGGAGAAAATACACCTGCCGTAGATCTGGTGCACATTATGATGGTGTGACCAATGGTGGCATCTAAGGACGTGCCAATCAGTATTACAGCGTGCACGGACGCTAAAAGTGGGAGTCTCAGTCCCTGCACATTTGACCACATGACATGGATGTATACTAGGTAAAGAGTTTGTAGCGGCATTTGCTGCTGCTTTCGCTGTTGTATCTGACTCGAAATCAGACGCTAAATCTTTTTTTTTTTTAATTACTTTACTTATGGAGGTAGAAGACAAAGAAATAACTATTGCAGGAAATAAGCAATACATTTGCAAAAAGAATCAGAAGTACATAAAAGAAAAACAAAAACATGTTGTAACTGACACAAAACTTAAAATACAGAAGATGATACTAAAAAAATCCTAAAAATATCAGAGCAAAAAAAACGGAATAAAAATTGTCAAACCACCATTGTATAAAACTCTAATAACAATATTAACAAAAAATGATAAACAAGACCGTGGGGGGAGGGGGAACACCAGGCAGCGGAGTCTTGGAAATGCTCATAGTATATAAGAAAGCATATAAGAGAGAACACGGCCCAAAAAGCCATCCACAAGTGTAGAACAGCACACAAGTCCGATGGTGGGGCTTAGGGGGTCATTCAGACCCACTCGCGAGCGGCAGTACGCTCGCAAGTGGGTCGATGTTCCCCACTGCGCATGCGCACGACGGAGGGAGCTCCGTCGTGCACATGCGCGAGACCCGGCGAGCAAAGGACTTTCCTTCGCTCGGAGTGTCTCATCAAAGGGGGTGTGCTGTCGATGGTGACTGACAGCACGCCCCCTTTGGTGGGCGTGCCGGGGGCATGCCTGCCAGACGGAGGCGTTCCCAAGGGAACGCCTACCGTCTGAAGCTGGCCCCACTGACATCACTAGTGATGTCAGTGGGAGTGATTTTGGCTCTGATAGAGCCAAAATCACTCCTGGCCTTGCGGTTGGGAAACCCAACCGCAGGCTTTCACTCGCAGTTCCGATGGTCGCGATGGTCAAGACCATCGCGACCATCTTTTTGCATGCTCGTATATGCTGTGGGTGGTGACCCACAGCTATACGAGCGTCCAGGGGGACGCTCCATTTTAATGGAGGTGGGCCCTGATTCAGAGCGAGCGCTCTGGTCAGAGCGTCCGGCTCTGAATCAGGGCCTTAGTTCATACTTGAAGGGCAGGAATGTACTTCATGGAAGCTGTATACCAAACCTTATTAATTAAAGTTACTGGCTATTAAGGGTTTGGCAGTATTAAATAATTGACTTCATAGCTTATCATATGGTTTGGGAACCTCTGGAATTTGTTTGCATAGTGTGATAGAGGCACTGGAGAAGTTGGGGATGGCATGTATGTGTGTCCCAGATTCCTGTCATATGTATTTTAAACCCCCAGCAAAAGTCTGTTTTACCAAGCAGATTTGAGTGTCGGCTTTTGGTAAAAGCCAGATAATGGGTCCTGGTTGTGTGGGTGTGAGAGAGAAGGGAGGGCTCCGTCCACAGGGCCGCTTCAGGTGTTGGGCTTTTCAGCCTGAGAGCAGGCTAATTAATGATTACACCAGGAAATGGCTCATAAGAGCTGTGTAGAGTTTTGATGCAGTGTCTCACACACCCTGGGGAGAACAGACATCGAGGTTTTGTTCTGAGACACTGTGACATTGGTATGTACTATGTTTGTGGTAAGGCAGTAGGCCCTGCCACATGTAGAGAGGGAGTTACCTGTCTAGTTAGAGCCCAGACGGGCTAGGGTGTATTATTATGTTTTGTTTGTTTGATTAGTGGTGTCAAACAATAAAACTGGTGCCGACCAGCTTGCACGAAAACCCACGACTACTGCTGTTTCCTGGCTGCTGTGTGTAAGGAGGCGTCTGTCTACCCCAGGAGAGGGACCCCTGCCCCGATCATATTACAATTGTAAGACCTGTTGAAGGTCTTTAAGAGGCACAGTGTTAATCAAACCACTTACCAAAGATAAAACTTAATTCCCATATGTGGAGATCAATGGACATTCCCCCTATATATGGAAGCAACAACTTTTATGCCTACACTGACGCCAACAAATATCTGATGTTGATGGGTACATAGAGTGCAATTTCTAGGAGACCATATACCATTGAGTATAAACTTTAAAGGAGTTTTCCTTAAGACTGGTATTAAAAGATATTTTTAGCAACCTGTTGTTGAATATCTGACCTCTCCTCGCCATCTAGACATCTCCCTAGATCCGTCTCCCATGCCTGTACAAATGGTTCTTTCTCCTCAGTTGGTGGGCCTACCAACATAGAGTATAGGACTGACATTGCACCCTTATGTCAGGGGTCATAAGTACAGAGGCATTCAGAGGGGTTAAGCTTTCTAAGTGTGCGTGATTTACTTAGGGAGTGAATGAATCTAGTGATCTGCAAATACTCAAAGTGGTGTTTAGCCTGGAACCCGTATTTCACACATAATTCCCTAAAGGTCCGAGGGGCAAAGTCCCAGGAGATAATGCAAAACTCTAATGATCCCCACTGCAACCCAAGGGCGCATATATGGACCCACACAACCCAAAGGAAAATGGGGCTGTCTCCAAAGAGGCCTCATGGATGATGGGTAAGGAACTAAATCTAAGCGTCTATTCAGATTGTCCCATACAGCCAAGGTGGCTTTAACACAGGTAACCATATGTACCAAGGCTGGTCTCAATTGTGGAAGGAGCCATGGATGAAATCCCACTTTTTGTTCTCCAATCAAATCACTCTCAATATCCACCCATTTCTTACTTCCTGGGTCCGTGTGCCAGGACATGGCTTAACTGTGTGGCAAAGTAGTACCGCTCAAAGATAGGAAGACCTATACCCCCACTGATTGCAGATTTAGCTAAACATGTTCTACGAATGTTAGGTTTTTTACCCTGCCATATAAGAGTACCGCAAATCGATTGAATCGTGTGGAGGAAAGATGTCGGTACAGTAATTGGAATTGTTTGAAACAGGTAGCAGCCTGGACAAAATATTAATTTTAACTGAATTAATGCCTGCAGTCCTGGAAATACATAGTGGAATTCATTTGGCAAGATCCATTTTAATGGTTTGCAAGAGGAGAACATCGGGCCTGATTCATTATGGATCACAACTGCAATTGCAATAGCGATTATGCATTCAGGCTCACTACGATAGTATGCTAATCCACTGCGATCGATATGCCGTCGCAGCGCAACATAAGGATGCCCGCCTTACCTTACACACATCCGTAATCCTTAGCAAAACTACAAAACTATCTGTAACATCGACTACAATCGCAGCCTCACGCACACTTGCACAAGGTCTGACCTTACTCAGGAATTGCTAACTTCATCGCACGCTATGAGGCCTCAGGCTGCGTATGGCATCGCAGTGGCTAATGTATGTACACCCATGTAACAGCGTTTAAATCATTGGCACACCTGCATTTCCCTGACCACCCCACGTCACCACCCACAAACAGCACTTCCTGTAAATCACTCTGTGATGGGTCTGCGTAGTCACTGCAATGCATACGCAGAACACAACAATCGGCCGATTGCTTACGTAATCGCAGTTGCGATCGGTAATGAATCGGGGTCATGGTTGCCAGGATATAATTGTTGATAAACTTTTGTGATTTTTACAACCTCTCAATCTTATATACTGTACACCCTGCTAGATAATGTATCTAACCTTTGTAGATAGGGAGATTATATCATTTGTATTCAACACTGGCAAAAACTGTCCATACAAGCTGACTTATCCTCTGAGGTTAGAGCGATGTGAGATAATGGAGACAAAAACTAATTCATATGTGACAGCTATAAAAAAAAACACTGCCTCATCAAGTACCAATGTAAGGGTCAGAGCTCACTTACAGTAGGTGCCTATTACTTATAAATTGCAGTAAAACAATGTAAATTGCCGTTGCTTATTACTGTACATTGCAGTGAGTTGGAATGCATTTTTGGCACTATTTATTAAGGAGAGTACGTTCTGTCTTAAGAGTAAAATGATAACTAATAGCTAACGCCATTACTTTACTTCTGGCTTCAGTCCTTGCTTGCAAATGTTAGGTAATGGTCAGGGATCCTTCTGATCCATCTCCGAGAAAGAACGTCCACTTTCCCTCCGCAGCCTCCACTTATACAAAGCAAGTGGACAGTCAGGGAAAGCTGATGACACGATTCTCGCTGAATCGCGTCACTGTGGCCCAGCCCCTGTTGCACAATTTCGGTAATCTTGTCATTGTGTAGCAGGCCGGGGCCGCGATGACGCAGTCACGTCCCTCACCGCGCCCCCTCCCCCCTGTACTGACTTGGCTGCCTCCTCCCAGACATGTCGAGATTGTCAACATGCAGAGCCTGAAATAGTACTGTTTAGATGAAAATAGCTAATAAGATTAATAATTCAAATATATTAAGTTCTATAACTTGGGAATATGGACCTGATTCAGACCCACTCGTTAGATGCGGCCGCTCGCTCCCAGCGTATGCAAATTCAGCTAAGCGACATCGAGGCAGGCGATCGCATGGCAAGCCATTAGCACGCCCACTATGTCATGGCGAGCGATCACTTTGTGTATGCTGATGCCCACCAGCCATTCATATGACGCCCACTTGCGCACGTCACCTACTGGAAGTGTATGCAACCATCGGTACATCGGGGTCCATCGGAACTGACCGCAGCGCTTGCAGTTGACTGTACCCTACCGCAAGCACTGCGAGCACTTCAGTGTCTAAATCAACCAGGTGACGTGTACTATGACACTGCCTGTTAATTATGCACGCCTCTGAAACAGTGTTAAGATGCTCAGGCACGCCTGCGTTCTCACCTCCACTCTCCCGTTTCCAGTGGCCTGCCCCTGTTACCACCCACAAACGGCCTCTCCTGTCACTCACTCTGCTGAGCTGTCTTTGCAGGGCGAGCGAGCGCATTCCGATCGCTCGTACTAGTTTGCACACGTGCACTGTGAACTATACGCATGCGCACATTAGCAAACATCGCCAGCAATGAGCGATCGCATGCTAGCGAGCAGGTTTGAATCAGGTCCTATGTGTACATGTGTTCAAATTTAACATGCGCTATATATAACTGGAGATACAGTAAAATGTCAGAATTTACACTGCATTACTAAAGTATTTTAGAGAGCTCACAGCCTTAGAGAGCTCACAGTCTTAGAGAGCTCACAGCCTTAGAGAGCTCACAGCCTTAGAGAGCTCACAGCCTTAGAGAGCTCACAGTCAATGCAGAAATCAAAGGGTTAAGTTCCTTTAGACCGGCAGGTGGAATGTAGCGTGCCACAGGGCGCTTGGCATTTCCGCTTATTTCTCAGTCAGGGAAGGAAAGGCCGCGTTCTTGCGCATCACAATCACATCTCCACGACAGCTGGCGCTTGCTGCTGTACCAGGGTCCTGTGCACGAGCTCCAGGAATCAATCAGTGCAGGGATGCCAGGCTAGGGAGGTTGGGGGGTTGCTGACTTGTTGTCTTGTGTTAATGTTGTTGTCACATTTTTCAAATTGTTCTGCTTCCTATGGTCACTCAGCAACATCTGTTAGAACTATCAAGTCAGACTGTCAAACAAAAAGGCGGGTGGGGAAAATGTAAAAGTTGTATGTTGTTGTAATGAAGAGGGGGATAAGTGGTGTATGATGTATGTAAGACCCTGGTATTCTGACTAGTTACAGCCACTCTTTCATAGGCCTTTTGGTTTCCATATTCACGTATAAAAGAGAAAACAGTTACTGTTGTAGGTGATTGAAAGTCATTAAACCAAAGACAAATTCCTGATATTTATTTTTGCCATGATATGATAAGATTAAACTTAAGGTGCATATCTACTACACTATAAAATTGAACCATTGAACGATTATGACATCGTTATCGTTCAATCGTTCATTAATCGTGCAGTGAATATGCCAGCAACGACCAGCGATGCTCGCTCCGATGGTCGTTGCTGGCATCTGTCATCGCTTGAACATACAGGCCAACTTGCCGATATTGACAGGTTGTGCATGTTCGGGGATGAGGGAGGGTGCCTGCACTGAACGACATATCATTCAGTGTGGGCACATTATCCACTGCACAGGATGATGAATGATTGAACGATTACGATGTTGTAATCGTACAGTCTTTCTACACTCGTGTGGTGGATATGCACCTTTAGCTAAATAACAATAACACATGTGCAATTTAAAATATCTTCAATTCAAATGGCCACACCTTTGTTGGGAAGCCATCGGACAGAATCCCGACCGTCGGCGGCTTCCCGACTGTCTAATCCCGGCAAGGGGGGAAGCAGTCCGGAAGCCAACGGACTAAATCCCGACCGCCGGCTTCCTGACTGTCTAATGACAGGCATCAAAATCCCGACGCCTGTCCTTTTTCCTACGCCGGGAGCCCGACACCTGGCTTACCGATTGAAGGTAAACCAGGCGCCGGCCGCGAACAGCCAGGGGGGGGGGTGGGTTAGGTTTAGGGTTCCCGAGGGGAGACTTAGTGATAGGCACCCCCCGGGAGTTTAGGGTTAGGCTAGAGGAAGGAAGGGTTAGGGTTAGGCACCCCCCCCCGGGCGGGGGATTTAGGTTTAGGCGGCGGGGAAGGTGGGGTTAGGTTTAGGCACTTAGAGGGGGGATTAGGGTTAGGCACTTAGAGGGGGAAGTTAGGGTTAGGCACCCCTAAGGGAGGGTTAGGGTTCGGGGGTAGAATTAGGTTAGAGAATACTTACCTTGGACGATCGGGATTATCACTGCTGCCGGGATGCCGCTGTCGGGATTTGACTGGCGGTCAATCATACTGAATCCCCTTTGTTAATACATATGCCCACATAAGAATAAAATCATTAAAAAACGAATTGCTTTTTATTTCTCTTGCTGCCTTATGATTGAAATAGAATACTTTAACCAAGTCTTCAGTATTAGGGCTTACTTGAGTTAAAGTCAAAGAGCATACAAGTGGTCTGATATATCATATAGGGGTCTATTCATCATTACATAATTATCACAAGTGACAATTATGTTTTAAACTTGCTGCGAGTGTAAACAAGGTTTCTGCCTCATTGCCTAAATAATCACTACCGAAAAGCTTCTATTTTTTGCAAAGGAAGATTTTCGGAAGTGAGAGACATTATACCCTTTCCCATGCTGTGCCGATGATATTCACAAGCTGCGTATATATATATATATATATTCAGCCTGTCAGTGCCCCCCGCAGCCCGACTGTGTGGCTAAATGCAGGATCCCCACTCAGTGTCCCTCGCTGCCCTCATTCCTGTACCGCCTGGCAGTGCCCCCCGCAGCCTGACTGTGCGACTGAATGCAGGACCCCCACACAGTGTCCCCCACTGCCCTCATTCCCGTACCACCTGGCAGTGCCCCCCGCAGCCTGGCTGTGCGACTGTATGCAGGACCCCGCACAGTGTCCCCCACTGCCCTCACTCCCATACTTCCTGGCAGTGCTGCCCACAGCCCTCTCTCACATTCTTCTCTTCAAGACTGTCCTCTGCTGCCTGCAGCCATCTCTCCCATCCCTCTCTTCTGTACTGTCCCCGACTGCCCGCAGCCCTCTCTCTCATCCCTCTATGCAGGACTGTCCCCGACTGCCCTCTCTCCCATCCCTCTGTGCAGGACTCCGGTCAGTATCCCCACATCATTTTCCTCCTAGCCTGCCAATATTCCTGGACATGCAGGCTGCAGGTAATAAGGGCAGAAGGGACGGGGATGGAGCAGTGGAGACACAGCGGGATGGGATCTTAAAAGATCCCTCTGCGGCAGGCTTGAGAAGACTATCAGACTTTTTCGGAACTTGATGAATGGCATAATTTCAACATTCCTATTCTAAAGTATGGGGACTTTGGAAATTATCGGGGGAGAATTATAACCAGGACATATCAGTGATATCTCCTGCATTACAGAAATGATGAATAACCCTGACACTTAATATATATACGAATGTAGGCTCGCCACCTCCTCGCGCTCCTGCGATTCACTGCAATTTACATGATGGGGACGAGGCCTATTGACATAGAAATCCAGCCCTGCTCCCCAAAGTGGCCAGCTGTGTCTGCTATCCGGGCATCTCCCGGGAGCAGATAAAAGTTGAGTATGAGGTGTAACTAATTATTTCACTTGTGATTCTGTGAGGAGACCTGGAAAACATGCATTGTTAGTGTCCTTGAAGAATGAGTTGATCACACTGTAGTAGATAAATGATATTTAGCATCTGATTGGTTACTATAGGCAACACCTCCACTTATCCTCTTTAGAAGGTTTGATAAATAGTAAGGTGATTCCAATAATGGGAGCCTGCACCAACTCCTGTAACTACTGGGGTTCACCAGACATTTTGGTGCATATCAGAATTGGCAGTTTGCTTGCCTATCAGTGACGCCAGTGTAGAGTAAGATCATTTTCTCTGGGCACCAAACATCTGAGTCTCAGCTACCCCACAATTGGTATCATTTAATAAAGTCACTTTGGTGTACATCTGTTGTAAAACAACAATGATTTTATTGGTGGATTCCAGATAAAAAAACAGATTCAGAGGTATTGCAGGTGTCTATAAATATGGGATTTCTAGGTGGATATATACATTTCAACTACAAATTACTTTTCTTTATTTTATAATGCTAATTACTATTCCAAAATTATCAGAACTTTTAGTACCAGGGGCATGTATGAAAATCAGGAGATACCACAGATCTCCTGCCTTAATTAAGGATTCACAGAGCATCGCCATTCCTAATGGCGTTATAGTCCAATTTACCAAGCTCATCTTAGTTTTCCAAATCTCGGCTTTGATAGCTAATGCCATTGTAGCCTGTAGGCTACCTTTTATCGCTGGAGAGGTATTTTTGGATAACTGGTTACACTGGGGAAGATGTACTAAGCTCTGGAAAGTGATAGATTGGTTAGTGATAAACTACCAACCAATCAGCTCCAAGCTGTCATTTTTCAAATACAGCCTGTAAAATGACAGCAGCTGATTGGTTGGTAGTTTATCACTCTCCAATTTATCACTTTCCAGAGCTTAGTACATCTCCCCCAGTGTGCAAATGTATCCCGATAGGAGTAGGTAAACAGGGATCGAAATCGGCAGTAAAATGACAGTGATACCAAAAGCCTATCATTTTACTCATTGCTGGAACAGGCTCTTATCAGAACCAGGAGATTTTTGTTAAACTGCCCTAAAAAAAAAAATAATAATAATACATCTGTCCTCAGTGCATAGAAATATCTCTGTACGTTGTGTCTGCCATCCTTTTGTAAAACATGAATAGCAGCTTTCTAAGGCTGATTACTTTGACACAGTATTTGCAGTATTAATAAATGAGAAATTATTCTACATAATCCTTGTTAATTTTGTGCCTCTGAAAAAGGCTCATCCAGTACGATGGGTGTGGTAGATAATAACTGTTGGTGCTTACATGCTAGGCTACAGAATACAACACTAGTCTTACGCTGGTCCATCCATTAACTAGGGAAATGAACAATAAACAACTGCTAAAAAAAGAACCGAGCTTAATCATATACCAAGTCAGGCACTAGGGGGAAGGGATTATACACACGGTGAGCACCAGGTAATGTAACACATCACCATAACCATACCCATGTGTTAAGCCTTTGGAAATCTGAAACCGTCATTTTCGTTCTCATTGATATTCATCTATTGTTTTGTAATGATCAGTGCGCTAGATTGCGACACTATTTGTTTTTGGTGTCAGAGTACGATTGTTATTGCTTGGAAGGTAGGGTAATATAACATCGCCTCCATGATACAGGCTTTATTTTGTTCCTCTTTGGAAGTCATGCTGTGACAGCCTTGTTCTGAAATGTATATTTAAACAGGCTATGAGTGGATCAAATCACATTCTCTAAATCTATATGGTGACGCTGAAAAAGAAATCAGAATTTACAACACAGATATATTTAAAAATGCAAATGTTGAACTTATTAAAAAATACACAAATCCTGTATATGCCATTTAAACCATTTACATTTCAAATGATACAGTATATTTTAAATGTCTGTTTAGGCAATTTTTTTGATCGAACAAGTAATACTGTATATGATTCCTGATTCAGTTTGCTGAGTAAAGAAAATCTGGGCCTGATTAAGCGTTGTACGCTTTTGTACGTCTTTGGGCACAGCTGCTGTGCAAAAACATGCTAATACCTGCAGAAGGCATCATAAGGAAAAATTCACTTCCTGCCAGTATCTCAGATCCGACACCTGTATCCTAAGCTTACTCAGAAATGCCACCTCCTACCACTTGCAAGGCCAGTAAACGTGTCAGAAGAGCCAGGCACTGTCCTCTGCACCACCCCATCCCTGCCCCCAAATACCCCTCACCTCCCATTCGGACCTCCCACTCTATTATCTCCCAGAGGGGATCTTAGAGGGTTGGATATGATATCCCACCAGGTGAAATACCGATGGCAGAAGACTGATAAGCCGAAAAAGGTAAGTAGGTTAAACCTACCCCTGTCCCCCCCCTAACCTTCCCTTGGGGGTGCCTAACCCTAAAACTCCCGGGGTGGTACCTAACCCTAAGTTCCCCCCAGGAGAGCATAAACCTAACCACCCCCTCTCCACTCCCTAACCCTCCCAGGGGGTGCCTAACCCTAACCTCACCTCCCGGTGGTGCCTAACCTCCTGTCCCTGCACCCTAACATTCTCAGGTGGAGAGGGACTAGCCCTAACCTCCCCCCCGGTGGTGCACAACCCCACCTCCCCACAGCCGGTATACAATGGGGAAACCGGCTGCCTTAATACCGACAGCCGGCTTCCTGACTGTCATATCCCAGCGAGGGTGAAATGCCGGGCGTCTAGATGTAGACGCCTGACATTTTCCCGACGCCGGGAGACAGGCGCCCGGCATCCCGATCGAAGGGATGCCGGGCGCCGTGAGCGGAAAGCCGCGGGAGGGAGGGGGGGGGTAGGTTTAGGGCACCCGTGGGGGACGGGGTTAGGCACCCCCCCCGGGGGACTTAGGTTTAGGCAGTGGGGAAGGGGGGGTTAGGGATAGGCAACCCCCCGGGAGGATTAGGCTAGGGGGAGGAAGGGTTAGGGTTAGGCACCCCCGTGGGGGACTTAGGGTTAGACACCCCCCCTGGGGACTTAGGTTTAGGCAGCGGGGAAAGGGGGGTTAGGGTTAGGCACTTAGAGGGGGGATTAGGGTTAGGCACTTGGGGGGGACATTAGGGTTAGGCACCCCTAAGGAGGGTTAGGGGGATAGGTTAGGTTAGTTTATACTTACCTTAGTGACGATTGGTATTTCCAGCACTGTCGGGCTTCCGCTGCCGGGAACTCTGCTTTTGTCGGCCAGGCGCTGCCGGCGGTATTTCATACCGATTCCCCGCAGCCTAACCCTAACACTCTTGGGGGTTGCCAAATCCTAAGTCCCCTCGGGGTTGCCTAAACCTAGGCCCCCCCCTTCACGGCTAACGATAACTTGTTCCCACTTACCTTCGTTCAGGATGCCGGCTGTTGGTCTTTCAGCGTTGAGCTAAAGATAGGCGTCTATCTTTAATCCCGAGTCGGGATTTCAACGTCTGTAAATTGACTACATCCAATCTTAGAAGAGTTGTCAAATAGGGTGTCATCTAGAGGTCATTACAGCGGTAACTGCTTTTATATGAACATACCTTCTTGATGAATGTAGCATAATAATTGTCGAGAGGAGCACCGGATTAATAAATTGCTCTTTAAATGTGTACTGTATTGCTGCGATATTCAGCTATATGGAACAGACCCACTGACCCACCAATATTTAATTTACCCTTAAGATTTTAGTCAACATTCTGAGACAAGCCAACAAAGTGACAGTGGGAGAGTCATCATACACCACACTCAGGGGCATTGCCGGGGAGGCTTCCGGAGGAACCTATCCTGGTAAATTTTGTGAAGTGTAGCCCGTAAGCTACAAAGGGCAGAAGCAGAGCCGGCCCTAGGCATAGGCATTCTTAGCAAATGCCTTGGGCATCTGGAATTCCGGGGGCATTCCACAGCTCTACTGCTGGCTGCAGTGATAGCTCAGCTCTCTGATCAGGCCAGTGGAGGGGGGTGTTGAGGGTAATTCCTCCTCTCTGTACTATTCAGGATTCATGCAACTTTGTTGAACTGCATTGTCCTTCAGCAATCCCCTCGAGGGCCCCCCAGCTCCAGCAGTGTCTGGTTATAGCTTCCCAAAACAAACTGTGTGCAGTTCTGCTGGGGAATCTTTCTATCAAGAGGAATACTGCTGCTGCTGCTTTTGTGATGCAGTGTATCCACTGCCCCCATTTACCCCCTCACTACCTGGGGCAAGGGGCATGCATTTCAGTCACTGTGCCAGCTTTGCAACCTGCGACAACTTACATTATAGAGGTACCAGAAACAACTTATATTGTCCTGTATCAGAATAGGGTCTGTGTGCAGGATATGTCCGAGGTCTGTTATGTGTGTCGGTCTGGAAAGACCACACAGTGCAAGGTGGGTTAATAGAACTGCACTCTAAGGGGGTGCAGAGGGGGTTAAATGTATTGTAGCAGAACTGTCATATCTTCTTGACAGTGGCAGCTTCATATATTGGCAGAGGGGAGATCAGAGAGTGCTGCAAGGAAGGGACACTCACCTACACATGCACAAAGTTACAAAAGCTGCCTGAATTCCCAGTTGTACTTCAATGGCCGACATTACTGTAGTCCTATGCCAGGGCGTAGAGGAGGGCTCTCTGTGCTGTGATAATGTGCACTGTGTGTGCTGCTTGGTAGGTGCAGAGCCTCTAGTGCCAGCTGGCGGACAATGAGCCATGAGGTTCTGCATATATGACTTTTACTGGTCCTATGGGACTGCTGCTAGGATGGATCTGGTCCCCATTCTCAGAGGCTTTTCCAGCACCAAGAATGTCCCTGTTCTCAGTTAAAGATACATATGTATGTACTGTGTCATGGCATGTATATTATGGAGCATGTGTATGTACTGTGACATTAAACAAATAGAGACATCACACATTTTAAATATTAATTTTGGCATTGTGAAGGGCCAAGATCACCGCCCCCAACCTCCCCGCTGCGGGGGTTTCTATCATTACTACGGGGGGGGGGAGGCTTGCCTGCCTTTCCGGGGGGGTTGGAGCACCACCCGATATTAGGGAGGCTCCCGGCCAAATCGGGACTGTAGGCAACCCTGATATATGGAGCAAAGATATATTGTACCCAGCGCTAATCTAATATAGAATAGAAATATTTAAATTTATTGCTGAATCTGCAGCTCTCTATAAGGGGTCTACTCAAAAAACCTCTCGACCGTAAACAAGTAAAAGAAGAAAAAAAGAGAGAGCTTAAATCAGCAATTTATATTTATTAACAATATTTATATAAAAAAATATATTGTCAGCGTCAATCATACATACACATACATCAATTGCCGGCCAGCAATGTTTAATACAATTTAGTTAATAATTCCATCATACACCACACATAAAAATAAAAAATTCATATAATTAAAAATTAACAATAGTGAAAAAATTCCCTTATAAGATTATTTCAACAAACAGAAATAATTGTTATTAAAGTTAAATCTCTCTTATTGCAAGGGAAAATACTATCCTTTCAAAAATTGTCACCAATAGACTTGTATCTAATATTCAAGCAGCAATTAAAAATAGATACTTTGTACAACAATAAAAAATCCACTTTAGGTTTGAAACATAGTATTGAATTTCTAAAGTGTCAATCTAGTGCAAAGCTTTCCAATAGCTCTTATTCTCTGTATTGGATAATTGAACTGCTTCACCTGTGATCGACTTTAGAGCAACTTTAGGTTTGAAACACAGTATGGAATTTCTAAGGTGTCAATCTAGTGAAAAACTTTCCAATAGTACTTGTTCTCTGTTTTAGATAATTGAACTGCTTCACCTGTGATCAGCTTTGAAGTAACTTGATTTTTATGATGTTACTAATATTGCTCTGATTGAACTTCAAATACACACATTATTCATTATGTAGGGAAATCATCAGTCCAGTAAAAAAATTCCTTAATTATGCATTTGTCAGAGGAGGTCTCTTTCCCAGCTCCTGCAGTGTGCAGTTATTAACAATTCTCCCCCATGGCCATGTGGTAAAAGAAAAAAAAAAAGAAAAAATTATATATATATATATATATATATATATATATATATATATATAAGAGGAAAAGGAAAAATTAGTTCCTTTACTGGAATGGTGAACCCGCGGGTTTTAGATGATCCAACAGCCCGTGGGCCCGCTGCCAGGGTCTGTGGCTAAATCGCTCTCCTCCGGAGGTTGTGCCTCATTAGCTCCTTCTGAGCGTGTGTTCGGCAGCCGGAATAGTAAACCCGCAGGTATATGATCCAATAGACCGTCAGCCCGCTGCCTAAATCTGTGGATAAATCGCTCTCCTCTGGAGGTTGTGCCTCGTTTACTCCTTCTGAACGTGTGTTCGGCAGGCTCTATCGACATCACCTGGTATCCTGACCATAAGTCCGCAATACCGCTCTGAGTTGGATCACCTTATCTCCGGAGATTGGAGATGTATGTCTCCTTGGAGCACACAAATGATCAGCGTGGATATGTAATAGTTGGCAATGCTTGCTATAAAACGCGTTTCTCCGCCTCTCAATTCGGCGGCTTCCTCAGTCAGCATGTCTCCACTTTCTGCGAGACCTTCCTTTATCTGTCAGTCAGAATAGGCTCATGTGTAGCTTAATTGTTTAATCAGGACTTAATTATATCTCCATGTAACCTGACATGGATTTTATACAGGTTTATGTAGTTATCTGTTCTGTCTTAGAGTAATGTCAGACCTGACATTCTTAATCCAACATACAATTTATTAATATACTTGTAATATACATTCTAAATATTAGTTAATAAAAAAAGATAGCAAAAATGAATAAAAATATATTATTATAAATAAATAATAAATAAATCAAAATATATATTTTTTTAAATATATAAAATGAATAATGAAAAAAGGAACTAAATAGCATAATGTTACAATAGGGATGAAAATAAATATATATGTATATATAAATATAAATTAAAAATCAATAGAAGTCAGAGTATATATAGTTGCGCATATAGCATAAATATACAAAATGGTAAATACTGAATACCTAAGTGGTAGAATCACTAAGTATAAAATAATTATACATTGCTGATAATAGTCTATATAGCATATATTCTAATGAACATTATTTAGTTCAATTGTGTCATTAAGACCTTCTGGGAATAATGCTCCCAGTTGGTAAATTCAGTATGCCGCTCTCCTACAGAGCCTACTGAATCTGTCTCCCCCTCTTGCTGTAGACTTGATTTGTTCAATTCCTATAATGTTGACTTCTTTATTAGGGTTTTCTTTACAATTAACAAAATGACATGAGAGAGGGTGAGTTATAATTCTTTTACAAATATTTCTCCAGTGTTCCATGAACCTGATGTTAAGTTTGCGGGTGGTTCTCCCCACATATTGTTTTCCACAATTACACTGCATTATGTATATCACATAGGAAGATTGACAATTTATAAATTCCTTAATATTTCATTTTTTATTATTCGTATGTGATATATATTCAGTTGTTTTTTTGTTTTGTATGTCTGCAGGTATTACATAGGTTTTTGCCACATTTATGAAAACCCTTTGGTTTTATGGGTAGCCAGGTGTTTCTATGCTCTATGTTTTGCTGTGGTGCTTTAAAATGGCTGCAGATAAGACTAGATTGTAGATTATTCGATTTCCTGAAGATAACCCTACCCTTCAGGTCTACCTGTCCTTTTAGGATATTATCCAACTGTAAAATCGATGAGTGTTTTCTTATAGCACATCTAATTTCTTGTTCACAACTGTTGAATTTAGTGGTAAATAATGCTGACCTATCACCTACTAGTAGAGTCCCTCTTTGTTCATCTCGTTGTTTATGTTCATTTTTACCCTCTACGTTTAATAGAACTTCTCTGTTCATGGTCTTAACTTCCTCTAATGCCTTTTTGTAAGATGTTGACCGGGTAACCCTGTTCCCTAAAAGAATTGAACAAAGACCTTGCTTGCCTGTCAAATGCCTCCTCTGTGGAGCAATTTCTTTTAATCCTCATAAATTGCCCTTTTGGAATATTTCTTTTCCATACTTTTGCATGGGAACTTCCATAATTCAAATATCTATTTTGATCCACTGGTTTTATATATGTCTCTGTCACAAGCTTACCCTCATTGATTTTAAGCGCAATATCCAGGAAACTAATCTCTTGAGTTCTAACAGTGTATGTGAATTTTAAAACATATAAATTGTGATTTAAAGTGTTAATAAATAATTCCAATTGTTATATATCCCCATCCCAAATATTAAATAAATCATCTATAAGTCTCCCATAGTATACCAGGCTCGCCCCGAACTCCCCGCCCCACACAAGCTCCTCCTCTAGGTGGCCATGTATGGAATTTTTTCACTATTGTTAATTTTTAATTATATGAATTTTTTATTTTTATGTGTGGTGTATGATGGAATTATTAACTAAATTGTATTAAACATTGCTGGCCGGCAATTGATGTATGTGTATGTATGATTGACACTGATAATATATTTTTATATAAATATTGTTAATAAATATAAATTGCTGATTTCAGCGCTCTCTTTTTTTCTTCTTTTACTTGTTTAAAGCCTGATATATATCTAGATATATATCTGCTAGGGAGCACCAGCCAAAATCTTGCCTAGGGCATCAAATTAGCTAGGGCCGGCTCTGGGCAGAAGGCATTAGCTTCGGGGGCCCAAATTCCAGAATGCTTCGCATTTACCTGCTGCGGATCCTCCATGATACATTCAGGGTACACTTAATATTTGCACACATTCCTGAAAACACATGCAAATATAACTTGATAAATAAGTCTCTCAGACATATACTTTGGTACCGTGTAGAACTTGTGTTCTTTTGTATTTGATGTAATAGACTCAGAGGCGTGTTTGTAATGGGTGCAAGATGTGGGGGGCCCACACACTGTACACCTGCACCCAATTAGATATACTTACCTTTCTGTCGGCCCGTTACTGCCTGCAGCGCTGCAGAAATCACCAGGAAAGTGGGCATTTCCCCCGAGATTCGTGCATGCAGTAGAGATGTCCCGGGAACCCGGTGCGGGCGCCATGTTCCCGGAGACCTGCGCATGCGTAGTAGACTCTGGCACAATGCCAGAGTCTACTGCACCGCTGGAGAGGAGGGGGCCAGCTCGGAACCTGCACACGGACCCCCTCCTCTCTTAAAGCATCTCTGAATAGACCCATAGGGCCTGTTTTACAAAACTAAGTACTACTGTATCTAACCTTCTTAGGACCAGATTCAGCAAGGAACGCACACAAGCAGATGCACGCACACGTCCGCTGCGAGAGTATGCTAATCAATGAATACGCACGGAGACCCAGCCCCATATTAAGCCGCCCATGTCCCTTTACTCACAGCCTGATCAGCACACAAGATATCATAAACATCGGTAACATCGAGAACCATCGGACTCATACGCACAATAGTGGTTGACCTGCCGCAGGAATTTGGCCACCCCCTGTGTACAGCTTACGGTATGGCTGCGTATGCCGCCGCACAGCCTTAATTATGCACACCCCTATAAGGCGTTATAACGCCTGCGTTCGCCTGACCAACCCCCGTCACCACCCACAAATGGCACTTCCTGTCAATCATTTTCGTAAGGGTCTGCGTACACACTGCGTACGTAGTAGGTATCAGCCAAGTATCATTTTGAAAACTGGTTTTGTGTCCCTATGGGGCTTTTATATCTAATTGTGGTGCCATAGCAACAAATCAGGTGATAGAGTCGGTCTGCATGTTATTGTTGAAAGTTGATATCTGCTGGATTTCTTAGAGCTTCAGCACATTATTGCCTTTTCATAATTATTAGCTGAGCCCTAAAGTCTAAGAGCCAGCTGTGTGGATACATTTAACCTCTGTACCGAATGGGGTGTAGTTATGCGGCTGTCGGTCTCAATCACGACACTGGAATCCTGGCAAGGGATTTAACATAGAGAGGACGCCGCCGGGGGGGTAAGTATACAAGTAGCCATGGATGGGGGGGTTAGGTTTGGGGACCCCTGGGGGGACTTAGGGTTAGGCACCCCCCAGGGAAGGTTAGGGTTGGGCTAGGGAAAGGGGGGGTTAGGTTTAGGCACTGGGGGGGTTTGGGTTAGTCATCCCCCGGGAGGATTAGGGTGCGGGGAGGGGGGTTACGTTTAGGCACTAACGGGGGAGGATAGAGTTAGGCACCTTTAAGGGAGGGTTGTGGTTAGGGGGGTAGAGGGGTAGGAATAGTAGACTTACCTGCACTGTTGGCATTTTCACCCATCTGGCAGCCAGCTTCGGGATTTGGACCTCTGGGCTGAGGTCTTTCATGCTGATTCCATACCGAAGACCTTGTCTTATTTCTGAAGATATCCTTATGTGATCTTGTACTGTGTTAGACCATCACTAAAACATTGAATTAAATTGATGTATTTGTCTATTAAGAATCTACAAGATCAAACAATTGATTTCATGTAATAGCAAGTGTGTGAGCAAGCAGTCTTTCTTTATTGAGTAAGAGATGTCATCCAGTAGTGAAAGACAGCTCTCACTGAGGAAGGACAGCAAGGCTGTTTATGAGTAGATGCCGTTTCCTTGATGTCAGGTGCCTATATTTGCAGGAAGCACCTAGACTAGCGCATTAATATAGGACTGTCTGTGGGGTACTGAAGCGTGACTCTTCAGACAACAAGGAGTACAGAAGGTGCATCTATCTGGGTGTTACTGGGTAGAATGGAAGGAGGGCACAGTGCTTAATTTCTCTGCAAAAGTACTTTATTTTGATACATTCATGGAGGTGTTATAGATTGGACATTGGCCTATTATTTTAATGGGATGGCTATTGTAAATTCCTGGTGCATTTTATTTAATATAAATTATAATGTAATAATATTATTTAAAATGTAAATCAAGGAGCTTAAATGTATTATGGCAGCACAACTACAACAAAAATGCTTGTTAAATAGTCTTTGCCAAGCTTTGCAGAAACTTGCTAGCGAAACCATTTGATATATACAGTAGGGTCCGGGAGAGTACTGAATTTTGAGGGCTTTCCCATGCTTCTCCAGACATAGATTGTCAGCCTCCCACGTGCCTCCCACCTGAGGGAAGTGGGCAGTCCAGTGGTTTGATGACATGATTAGCATTGAATCATATCATCATCCAGATGTACAAAGCCATGAATCGCTCCACGCCGCCTCACCACGTCATGGTTGCTCCCTCTAGGACTTTCCCAGAGACAGGCGACCATGAAGAGAAAAGTATGGCAAGTATAAGACAATAAGAAAAGGTGGTAAGTATGAGAAGAACAAGTTGTTTAACTGTCTAGGGCTGAGGTTCCCAAACGTGGTCCTTAAGGCACCCCAACAGTTCAGGTTTTAGAGATATCCATGTTTGAGCACAGGTGGTTAAATGAAATTGACTGAGGTACTAATTACAGTAAGTCTTCTGTTGTCAAGCATGGATATCCTTCAACCTGGACTGAGGACCGCGTTTGGGAACCTCTGGTATAGGGGTTTGTACCTAATGTAGTAATATAATAATCTGGTGGCATATCTGATTCATTGGTTGTGCAGCTTTACTAAGGCGCACCAAACACCCCAACCACCTATTGCTTTATACCAAAATGATAGTATGCTGGACTTTTATGAGTTCCATATTGACTTTTTTCACCATTTGCATTTCAGTTTGCCATCCCAGATCCCACAAAAAGTCACAGAACTTTTGCACAGAGGCTAAACGGTGGTGTGACCGGATGGCTTCCAGCCCGGCTCCCGATCACAGGTTGAGGGTTGCAATCCCCACTTGACCTTGGGGTATCAAGGATTCCCGCTTACCGTCAGTGACCGCCTGTCACTGACTCTGCCCACTGCGCCGTAGGTGTAACGATGCTGCCACCACCAAACTCTACCATCGGCATTTGGAACTGCTTCTTAGTTACACTCAGGCTCCTACCGCCGATGCCTGGAACCGCTCTGCTGTGTATGCGTCGACTGGCTGTGGCCACACCTCCAGTTTGGTGTCGGCTGTTCCTGCCTGATCCCTCGCAATGGAGCAGGCTCCTGCTGAGTAGCTGGCAGGGGGCTTGAGCTTCTGAGACGCTTGGTTCAACCCAGAACAGTAGGAGAACGGAATAGCGTTTGTCGCAATTCTGTTGGTCGCAGGGTACAGATCTAGTCGAATTAAAGGCAAAACGGATACAAGAGGTATTGGTGAATACCAAAGTGGCGCTACCACGGGATGTGATTCCCGACCCTGTTATGAGCAGCTGTATGGAAAGGAGGATAGTCAGTCCTCACAAATAGATGTGGAAACGGAGATATAAAGATACTGCACTCTAATAGACAGGGTTCAATTGGTCATGTAATAGATTTATTCTATATATAAATAATAGCAACACACATAGTAAATTGCGAATGGATATACACAATAAAATAAGGTTCAGTAAAAAATTATAAAAAATGGTGGATTTAAAATAATGTAAGTATCACTTATTTCCACTTGAGAAACAGAGTCCCAGATATACGGATTAGGGAGCCTTAGGTATATGTCCTTGTAGAATACACTCCTGATGTTAAGCTTAAATCAGCATGCAATAATGTTGAGACACATCCAGTGTAAACAGTTGTAATCCTTAAGCAATGCTAGCAGAGCTTGTAAATCCAAATACCTAAGATGCAGTTATTAGGTATAGAGATATCTATTTTTACCGTACTTCCTGCGATTCGGGTTCAGTCAGCTGATCACCTCTTTAATCGTCACAGCTTGTGCCTCGAATCCAATGCGGTCGGCATCCCGCCCTGCCCTCCGCTGCCTGGCTGCAGTTAGCAGCTGGCACGGAGGGACCAGCGGAGTCCCTGTGGAGCTGGGGCACCATGAGTCATACTCCCAGTCCCCAGCGTGGAGCGCATAGTGGCCCCCTGCCCTCTGTCCCCCTCCTGGTGTGGCACACCGGGGGTTAACTCATCCCTGCCGCGGCCGCCAGAGAGGGGCCAGACCGCGGCAGATAAATCTATTTAAAACACATAGTTAAAACACTCGGCGCCTAGCGCCACTAGTACAGTTTAAATATGGCGCCTAGCGCCCATTGTTACATTTTAAAAAATGGCACCGCAGCATGGGGGGGTTAACCCCTTCAGTGCTGCGGTAGCCATTAACCACGTGTGGCCGGCCTCCGGCCACAGGTGGAATGGACGTTTACATATGTGTTCATTGTATCTTCAATCCATCCACTTATATATAGGAAATGTCTTGTGAAAGGGCAGCTGGCTTGTGTCTCTGTGCAGTATTTATTTTAGACTCATTATAGCACGATGATATTGTATGCTACCTGTCTTACTCCTAATATACCATAACTGTTCCTGTCATCCAGTGGTGTACACATTTCTCTTCTTATGTTTCTGTGAACTTGGACAATATTTCCACTGTTTGTGTGGCCCTGCTGATGCTGCAGGTCCCAGTGGATCGCAGTAGTTTCCACAGCTTGCATGCTCACGCCTCTTACTTCATACTTGCAATTCTCTCCTTGGAGTCTTTAGCCAGGACAATGACACAATATTTGGAGCCTGTGTTCTTCTAATCAATTCCAGCATTGTTGAAATGAAGCAATGGTTTATATAATGTGAATTCTCTCAGTCCCAAAGTAATGACACCGGGAGGTTTATTAGGTTTCGGTTCAGATAGAAGTGTCCACATCTTTGTTCTAGGCACCAAATATAACTTTTGGATCCCATACATCTGCGATGGATTGCCCCAACTCCCCATTCTGCTGATGCTGGGGACGGGCAATCAGGGAAGTCAGACATGTAGGACATTTTCAAGTCCCCCTATTCCGACCTGAAAATGGTCTGAATCAGCGAGTTGGTGATTTTTACTATGCTTTTTCCCCTGATCTGCTGACGGATCGCTGATATGCCATGAACATGGATCGGCGGTTTTGATCAGCGGATCGGCAGAATGCAGAATCGGGCAGTAGATGTATGGCCCATGATAATGAACATTTCTACTCATCATTGCTCTGGCACGGAGACAGCTGATCTGAAACTTAGCTGTCTCCATGAATGTTTTCACTGCTACTTCCGTAGCAGTGAAAATTCTGGTTCACACAGGTGCACAAATCCCCAGTGTCTGGTGGAAGGAGCACAACAGGGGTGGAGGGATCTGAAAGGATCCCTCTTTGCAACTCGGGACTCCTCCCCATAGAGAAGGAGCGGGGGTGCGGGAGCAAATGCCATGTGAAGATGGAGAATGCTCCCGCACTCTAGCTCCAAAAATATTGTATTTTCGGGGCTTGATGAATTTAGTCCCCATACTAGTGAATCACAGATAAATCACAGAGCTCGCCATAATAAAAAAACCTCCACTGTTCTATATGACAGGTATGTGCAGTACGTGTGCATCCATTTATCTGACAATAAAAGCAAATGGTCATTTAAATTATAAAAAATAGAATATCAGTTATAATTAATACATTTTTGATTGAAAATTGCCCGGGGAGTCTGAGGCCGGTGTTGGTGCAGGTGAGTGTTATTGCATTAATTACTATAGCAGTGGCAAATGCAGGAATTCGAAAGGGGGGTTTCCAAATACTGTATATACCTCCAAAAAAAAAACGACACTAGGACACTGGGGTAAAGAACAATAGCTTGTCGTCAGGACCATACAAACTGTTGATCTTTTTACAATAAAATCTACTGTTCTTTACACCAATGTCTTAGTGCCGTTTGTTTTTTGGATGTATATCATATTGGATTCTGGCACATGATCAAGTTTTAACAGCATTGTTCAGAGTGCCAGCAGAAGTGTGTGTGTGTGTGTATATATATATATATATATATATATATATATACACACACACTATATATATATATATATATGTATATACATATATATATACATACATACATAGTATATATACATATATTTGGATGATGGACAGTCAGTTCGGCATCTCACACACAATGACACAGACACGCAAACAGACACACACACACTCTAACCTAGACAGACAATCACAAAGACTACACACATACACACACACCAACGCAGACACTGACACACATACATACACACACACATCTTTCACAAACGAACATAAGCACAGGCAAAGAAGTACAGCGTCAGTTACCTGCCCCCTCGTGCTGACAGTAAACCCCCGCCGGCGGCTCCTCTCCCACTGGGCACCCCCGACATAACTTCACCTTGGCTCCAGGTCCAGGAGAAAGCGCCGGTAACGCAGTCACCCGGCGGCAGCTCACAGCCTGGCCCTCTTGCAGTCAATCCTTCCTAGGAGGAGCTGCGCGCTGCCGCAACAGCTCCCCCTACAGGCAGCCAGCCCAGCTCCAGCCGCAGGCACAGTTGCTCCTGCGGCTCCGGCAGCTCCTTTTAATAAAAAAAAATATAAAAATGCTGTTTAGCTGCGCGGCAATGGAGCGGCGGCCAGGGAGGGTTTCTAGGTACTCAGAAACCCCCCCTGCGTGCGCGTATGTATAGGTATATATGTCTGTTTGTATTTCATTTGTGTGTGTACTGCTGTCCCTGAAGAAGGGGGGAACTTCGAAACATTGGACTAATAAAGGACCGTTTTAGATGATTTCAAGACTACTGAGTGCCGTCCTGTTGGTTGGATTTATGGAGTGAGTATTTTACTCTGGAAAGGCACCGTAGCAAGCATATTTGACCCCAAAATTGAGTGTCGGGTTCATGTGGATGTATATATATATATATATATATATATAAATATCATACAAACTCGGCACTCACATGCCAAGGGCACCCCAGATGGTTCAGTGTGGTGGATTAAGCCTGCCGTTTATTGAAATGTTGTGGTCACACTTGCTAGGGCACCCTGTTTTTCAAATGTAAGACACATTTTTTTTCTTTTTCCAGGTGCTTATTAACTGATAGCCCTGGGTGTGGTCCTGTCTCTTTAAGGCAGGACCCAGTTTCATGTTTAAAATGTATGCAGCTTGAGCCAGAGGTGGCAGATCAAGATCCTTTATCTGAGAATCAGTGTAGGGACTGGCCAGATGGGAATGACCGTGAAGCAGTGGTCAGCTTAACAAATTATTGCAATATTTTGGAACCAACATTCCCTATGTTCAAAGGACTTGCAGTTTGAAAAGCATGTGAGTGCCGAGTTTGTATGATATATTTTTTTATGTAGATGGTGTGGTCACATGCCAAGGGCACCCCAGATGGTTGAGTGCCGTGGATTAAGCCTGTTGTTTATTTATATATGTATATTTTACATACATCTTTTATTTTTAAATTGAGTAGTTTTTATTAGTTGATTTTGCATATACAAAAAAAACATTATCAAACAACTAACAGAAATTAAACACAAAATACATAATTAATGACTGCTAGCAAACAGACAGAGAGCGTACATAACATCACCGTATACAAATGTTGTTGACATAAAAGAACAAATTACTATATAATCATATAACATAAAGATCACACAAAATATCAAATAAATAAAATATGTGAAAATCTGCATATCGTTAATATAACAGAATCAATATCACATCCTAAACCTGTTATAAAGTACTCAGTCAGACTGACTTGGGGAAGCATACTTTGAGTCAAGCCAACCGGACCAAATCTTATCAAATTTAGGGCCTGATTCAGAGCCGTTCGTTAACAGCAGTACGCTCGTTGCGTTCCGATGTTGAGAAAGCGCGCATGCGTCGGTGTAACACTGCGCATGTGCGTACGGCAGATTGCGAGCTTTTTTTGTCTCGTTCGTCAAATAGCGTACAGGAAGTGACATGTCAAATGTGATTGACAGAACAGGGCGTTTTTGGGCGTTGACGGGGGTGGAGATGGAAAAACGCAGGCGTGGCAAGGCATTTTTGGGGCGTACATACATTATCAGTTGCGAACGTCAAATGTGTTCGTACCAACTCATACGTCACTGAATGATCCTCTTTCCGTTCAAATGCTCGCACAGCTTAGGGTCTGGATTACTCGACCACATTGGCGATGACCTTCTCCTCCGTCCCGGCACTCCACGATGTTGCATCGATTAATCACGGCTTGTCAGAAAATCAATTAGTGTTGTTGAAAACCGGCTTGGAATGTGTTTTGAAATCAGTTTTTTGGGTTAGCACAAAACCGTACGCAGGTGGAAATCATAGCTGCTAATGTCAGGATTACACAGTCAATTAGCGTACATTTGTGGGGGGTTTTTTTTGGGTTGATATTTGGTTTTTGACCTATTGAAACAATAATGTCATCATGTTTGTGTGTTTTTGGCCATTTTGCTTTTGGCTGGTGAATTTGCATCCTTATGTAAATTTAAAAACTTTCCTTAAAGAGCCCTTTTTTTTTCTCAGGTAAAATGTTGGTGGTGCGCGTTTTTGCCTTGTGGGCCAGGATTAAATGTAAACCATTTCTACAATAATGTCAGAATACAATGTCGTACATTTTTTTCAAATTTATTGGAAAATAAAAACAATTTAATGCACAATTTTTCCCCAAACATTTTTTGCAGTGTTCATTCCCAAAAATTTAAAAATTGTGCAAACATAAAAGTTATGGAAACGTAAAGCTAAAAATTAAAAACAATTCACAAGAAAGGAGAGGGAAGTTTTGGCCAGAAAGGAATATGGGGCAAGCACAGAATGAGTGTGGGAAAAGTAGCCAGTGCTGTCAACGTTTTTTCCCCCGTTTCGCAGGGGGAGGGAGGGCGCCAGACCGGGTCCGGGATGTAATCGGGCTGGCCTGTCCAGAGGCAGATGTTGTGGCCTCTGGACTAGGCACAGGGCTAGGCACATTTGGAGGATTGGCTGATGTTGTGCCAGAGGTGGAGGATCCTGATATTCCGGCAGGAAGGGAGGTCGGCTCCACCATGTGCTGGCGAACGAGCTGCTCCAGGGCATTGGCGATGCGGATGTTGGCCCTGGTATTTTCCGCCAGGGCCTGACCAATGGTCACGTTGGCCGCAGCATTTTGCTCCAGGGCCTCAGCCACCCGTACCAGACTGGCGTCCATCCTCTGCAGAATCTCCGTATGGAAATCCAATTTAAAATTGAGTTCTGTGAGGAGGGACACTGCCTGCGAGGGGGATTGCCCTGGACTGGCTTCTGCAGGGTCCTCAGCCGGATGTACAGGTTCCTCCCCTGCAGAGCCTGCAGAAATTCTGCGGCCAAGGCTCCCCTCTGGAGCAGACTCATCCGCCTGTGTCTCTGTTGGAAAAATGAGAAAAGAGTCACATTAGAATCTACATATTGGCACAATAACATTTCAGAGTTGGTGACATCACAATATTTACCTTGGACAACATGAGGAGCCGCAAAGTCTGGCATGTCCGTATCCATGTTGGACACGCCAAACACCTCCACAGCCTGTACACACCCCTGAGCCAGCTCTTCTAAATCATTCAACTCCAATGACACAGGGGTGGGACCCCCACCTGTCCCCCTTGCATGCCTAGCCCTGTCCGCCAGTTTTTGCTTCAGGCAATATTTGAAGTCGGCCCATCTGTGGGTGAAATTGGAACCATTATCCTTTTGTTTTAAATGGGTTTTGGTTTTAGGGGGGGTCAAGTTTTTACTTACCGCCGTTTGACATCCCGGGCTAGACGGACATAATCACCCACCCTATTGACAACAACGGCTACCTCCTCCCACATTCTCCACTTCTGGCTTGCACTCATATTCCTGTCTGCCTGTGGCAGGATGTCCACACACTTCTGAACCAAAACCTCCATCTCCTTTCTTGTGAATTGTGGCTGACTTTTCTTTTTGCCAGCTTTGGCCGGAATACTGGGCCCAGCAGCCTCTTCCATGTCATCCTCCTCACCTATTTGTTTAAATGTTGAGAATTGTAAACTTCACAACTTGCACTATATTATGTTTCAAATTAATCATTGTTTACAAATGCCTGAAATACTTACCGCCAGACTGTTGCCCATTGTTTCCCTGGTCTGTAGCCATGTCTTATCTCCAAACAAGAAATACACCAGAACTTTTTTGTTGGCTCGTGACGTATTTATACATGCGTCCTTATTTTTCGGCCGCATCATTGATTGTGCGTTCCTATGATCCCTCCTTAATTTGTGCGGGAAACGAAACACTATTTATGGCTTGGGGCGTCTCGAGTCGAGGTGGCGTTTGTTGATTGTTGGAGGTTACGTTGGTCGGAGTTGATTGTTGGCGGGTTTTGGATCTGGCGTTGGTGGGAGTTGTTTTTGTTTGGTCTTTTTCTTTATTTTTTTTCTGTTCGCTTTTTTTCTGGTGTTTTTTTTTTGCCGTGTATTTATTTGGTAAGTTTTTGGCCGTCTAACTTTTGATCAATTTGTGTCTCCTTCTTTTCATGAATTTTGGCTCGTTAATTTTTCCAAATTTAGCCTTTGTTAGGTTTTTTTTGGCTCTGCCCCAACGACCTTTTGATCCGGAGACTTATATATTATCTATTGGTAAGTTTATTTTTTCACTTGGTTATTAAATGTTCATGTTTGTATTTACGCAACTTTGTTTGACCTTACACTTGTAACCTTTGTTTTTATTAGTCAGAAATGTTTCAAATAATTCGTGTTTTTCGATCTGGTATTTTTGTACTTGTATTTGCGAACTAATTAGCGCATTTTTAACTGTTTCTATTGTGACTGGTATTTGCGAACTAATTAGCGCATTTTTAACTGTTTCTATTGTGACTGGTATTTGCGAACTAATTAGCGCATTTTTAACTGTTTCTATTGTGACTGGTATTTGCAAACTAATTAGCGCATTTTTAACTGTTTCTATTGTGACTGGTATTTGCAAACTAATTAGCGCATTTTTAAATGCTTATTTAGACCCGTTAAATTGGTTGTGTTTTCCCTTTAGCATTTGTTGATTACAGTTTGGCCCAATTTGAGGTAGTCTGCGCACTGTCGTTTTGATATTTGGCCAAATGTGTGTTTCTCCCCTTTTATGTTTTGTCTTGCACCCAATTTAGATTCCTAAATGCCCACCCTAAATTGTTGCATTTTTATATTGTGATTATTTAGAGTTTGGCCCAATCATGACAATACCCCGGCATGTAAGCATCAATGGATTGTATCATCAAGCTAAGTAAAAATCTATTTTTTTTGGGGGGAAAAAAGCCTTACATTCAAATCTTGCCGTTTCAGGTTGATCTTGGTCGGATTGTTCTGGCCATGCTCCCGGAAGCCGACCAACCTCAATCTCGTCCCAGGCGTAGGCATCGTAGGCATGCAAGGCCCCAGATATATCGAACACGTGTCACCTTTTTTGGAATGCCCGATGATGAGGTGTTAAGACGCTACCGTCTTCCTCCAAAAATCATCATAGACACTCTCTCATTAATAGAGAGTGATCTTGAGCGGCAAATTGACAGTCCTACAGCAATACCACCACTTACGCAATTTATGGCGGTGTTACATTTCTGTGCCTCAGGATCGTTTCAAACAACGGTGGGAATAGTGGCGGGCATCGCCCAATCCTCCTTTTCCCGGATCCTGAGGGCAGTGATGGAGGCACTTTTCAAGCACCTCCATCATTTTATTAAAATGCCTTTGGATATGGGTGCCCTTAGTGTGGCCAAGGCCAATTTTTACCAAATAGCTGGCTTCCCACACATCATAGGGGTTGTGGATGGTACTCACATACCACTTCAGCCTCCAGCACGGCTGGAGGCCATATTTCGCAACCGTAAACACTATCACTCCCTGAATGTAATGGTGGTATGTGATGCCTCCCTCCAGATCCTGTCCCTGAATGCAAAATTACCAGGAAGTGCACATGACTCATTCGTCATCCGGCAATCAGGGATATGGCACAAATTAAACAACCTACAAGCTGGTGATGCGTGGCTTCTGGGTAAGTGGAGACCTTTAGTACATAACAATGTTAAGCTTGATACACAGTGATCCTGATGTTGTCACTTCTTTTTCACAGGAGACAGTGGCTACCCTTGCACGCCCTGGCTGCTCACTCCTTATTTGGCTCCCACACCAGGGCCACAAAGTAATTTTAATGCCGCACTTACAGCCACCAGGCAAGTGGTGGAGCGCTGTATCGGCCTTTTAAAAGGCCGATTCAGATGCCTCCACCGCTCTGGTGGCGAGCTCATGTATTTGCCGGATATGGTTTCTAAAATTGTGGTCCTGTGTGGGATATTTCACAACATCGCCATAAGGAGTGGTGTCCCAATGCAGCCAGAGGATGCCTTACCTGAGGATGGCCCCCCCGAGGTTGGTCAGAGGTCAGCATGTGGGGGGGCCATACGCGATGATGTGGTGGCCAGATATTTTAGGTAATTATTGGCAACACAACAGTGTTTAGACACAATGTGGTAAGGATTGTTTGAGAACATCTAATTATTTTGTGTTTTTTTTCTCCATCTTCTGTTTGTTTTCATAATCTTTGGGACTCCAACGATGACTACTTCCTGCTACCCAAAAAAAACCTTCATGGGGACACTTTGGAAATATATTATGGAACCCATATTGCAACGCCACATTTGTGGAATCATGTTGGCATGGTCCTTCGTCAACCAGTTCTTGATTTTTTTATTTTTATTTTAAAAGGTTGTTGTATGGGTTGTATTTATGATTATCACTGTGTGTATTCTTTGTGAGTGAACACTTTGTTATTTTAGTTATGTTGTGAATAAATGTTTTGAGAGTGTAATTTTGTACCTTTTTTTGCCCATTACAAGCAAGTGTAACCAGGTTCACCCACGTTAAATTTGCCTAAGGGGTAAGCCTGTAATGACGCAAGTTGAGCTAAAATGTAAGATGTTTTCTGGGTCCAAACCAACACCCAAAGGAATCCTGGACAATCAGTTGGCTTCGTAATATCGGCCTAAGCAGGTTGCCCCCCAAATAGGAACCTGTAAAATGTAGTAATATATAATTTGTACAACACCAAAAAAGGCCAATCAGATTGTTACTGTTAGGTGTTTCTTGTGCCTGTTTTCCTAAAAAATACAACACACAATCTTAGTGACAATAATTGCAAATCCTTCCTGGAAGAGTCTACTTATGTCAGTGTAAACAATCTCTGATTTGGAAACAAGGAATGAGACAGAACGTTAAGTTTAAATTTTTAATTTATAAAACTTTTGTACAAAAAAAACCAAAAACTAGTTCCGAAGGAGGACCGACATATGGTCAAGGACCACCAGCAGCCCGATGACGTGGGCACGCATCCGTCCCACACATCCGGCTAATTCCGCCATACGCCTCTGTTCCTCTGTGGGTTAGAAAAGTGTGGGGATTAATACATCAATAATGAAACCACATTAAAAAACAAGCCAAACCAAGCTAACCAAAAATTTCAATATTGTGACCCAAAGCAGAATTACACCGAAAATACCAAGCACCCAAAAATGGTCCCCCCAAAAATTAAAAATCAAAAAATCAGATTCAGACAGGTGTGATATGTGTATGGTGACATCAGCAGTAACAGGTAAAGACAAACCGAAAACTCCAACAAACTCTCCGAAACAACACAAAAAATGGCACAGACACATGATTACATACAAACAGTTTTTGCAAAAAACTAAACTAAAAAAAAACCATACCGTTCAAACTAACGGCCGCTCCAGAAGCCACTCCCTCGTCCTCCTCGGAGGTGCCTCCATTCCCCAACGAGGTTGACGGGGTGATTTGGGATTCAGGGGAGGGGGTAGTTACAAGAGGGGTGGTTGGAGGAGAGGGGGAATTGGGATAGAGGGGAAGGAGCCCCGAAACATCCTCCACAGGGTCTGTGCAGGCTGGGGAGGAGGGGGAAATACGGGAATTTGGGGGTGTGGAGGTTTGGCTTGGGGTTGGAGAGAGTGGGCGAGAGCGCCGTCTTTGACGCCGATGACGCCGTAGTCTTCGCTCTGCCCCTAAAAGATGTGAAACAAATTGTGGTTAGTTTCAACCAAAACCTAGTTAAACACTAATTTATGACAACACAAATATGTAAACATGGCCATGCAGATATGAGTACAATGACTAAATAGGACATACATGAAAACATGGCCATGCAGATATGAGTACAATAACTAAATAGGACATACATGAAAACATGGCCATGCAGATATGAGTACAATGACTAAATAGGACATACATGAAAACATGGCCATGCAGATATGAGTACAATGACTAAATAGGACATACATGAAAACATGGCCATGCAGATATGAGTACAATGACTAAATAGCACATACATGAAAACATGGCCATGCAGATATGAGTACAATGACTAAATAGGACATACATGAAAACATGGCCATGCAGATATGAGTACAATGACTAAATAGGACATACATGAAAACATGGCCATGCAGATATGAGTACAATGAATAAATAGGACATACATGAAAACATGCACACGCAGTTAGGGACACAAAGATAAACATGAAAACCACAGTCCCAAAAACGTACTTTCCGCGATCTGCATGCGAAAGCATGCCAGCAAGCGGGGCGTCCGCCGTTGCAGGTCGGACCACCTGCGCTCCAGCTGGCCGATCTGGCGGCGTGAGCCGAAGGAATGGCGGCCACGTACCTCCGCATATGCGGAATGCTTCTCTCTATTTGTGATGGGTGGAGGCTGGCTGGTGATCCGCCTATCCATCACCTCGGTTAACACCAGCAGTTCGCGCCTGGTGAATGCCGAGGCTCTCATGATGGCAATGGTGTATTTGTTAAAAATAATTTTTAATAAAGACACGAAAATAAATTTGATTGGCTAATGTATTTGGGTAATTAACAGGACCAATTCTATTGGTTAGTGTATGAGTCATGTGTTCGACAGGGCCAGAAATCTCTTGAGAGTTATGATAGGCTTGATGCAGTGACATGCGTAAGCAAATTTAAATAAAGAAATGAACCCAGGAAAATATGCGTGGTTAAAAACAAATAAAACAAATGTTTAATTGGCTCTAACATGTATTTTGACAAAGAAAAGTGAATGTTTAAGCCGTACGTATTCTGCGGGTAAACACAAACACGGACAAGATTAAAGTTTATTGCATTGTCCAAAAAACAAACAAAAAACAATTAAGCTAATTGATATATTGATTGGCATGATACGATTGAGGGAGGTAGGCAGAAAAAAGGAGCAGGTAATCGGAATCTGACAGTCCCACTTCCGGTTTGTACTTGTGCGTGCGTTCCCTTCAAGCCACTTTGGGGATGTACGCTCGCTATTTGGCACGCTCGTTAGTTAGAGGAGGGGTCGGTAGAGTTTGGGGAGGATGTTTAGCTGCGTTTGAAAATACGAGCGAGTGCTTGAATTTACATATGTTTGTACGTACGCCGAACGTACGAACGGCCACTTGCGTCCGGGTCTGAATGAGGGCCTTAGATTCCACTTTACGTGTTATATACACATAATGTTCATGCTGCACCGTTAGAGCAACCAAGGACACCCAGGCCTGAAAGTCAGGACCTATAGGGGACATCCAGAGTCTTGCTACAGACTTTAGCTAATACACATACATTTATCGCACATTGCAATTTGTATTTATCTAGAATATCATCATCTATAATCCCAAGGCAACAAAATCTTGGAGTAAGAATAGAATGAGGAATAGCAGTATCAGATGTTGCCCGGAGGACCCAGCTCCAAAAGAATTGCACCCTAGGACATTCCCATAACATATGCCAAAAGGTTCCAGAGGCTGAATTACACTTTGGGCAAACATCCGAAGCCCTCCCTCACCAAACAAGCTGGTGTTAAATAAGTTCTATGAAGTAGAAATAGCTGAATCTTCTGACACCGAACAGAGGCAGTAGATACACGGGGGCAAAGCAAGTGCCCCACACCATTCATCATCAGTGAGACCACCCAACTCCGATTCCCAGCACTGTTTCAAACGAGGCAAGTTAGAAGCATGATGATATGATAGCAAAAATGAATACAGACAGGAGAGTGTCCGCTTAGGGCCTAGATGTAAAAGAAAAGATTTTAAGGGGGAGTGCTGCAACGAGAGAGGCTTACTAGCAAATTGAGTATTCAGTGCATGGTGGAGCTGTAAATATCTAAAAAAATAAGTAGATGGGAGTATAAATTCGTCCACCAGCTGAGTAAAAGATTTAAGAATCCCATCTTGGTATAACTGATTAATCTTAATAATACCTCTACTGCCCCAAACCTCTCTAGCACTAAGGGAGGAGAGATCTGTCAGCTGTCGGAAACCCCAAAGAGAGGTATCCGGATCAATCGCGCTGAATTGTATTAGTGCATGAACAGCACGCCAAATTTTCAAAGCCTGTAAAACTAAGGAGGGATCATTACGAGAAACCGAAGCATTGAGCAGAGCTTGTAGGGGTGTATGTCCCGCTGACACTTGAGAAACTAAAAGAGCCGGAAGGGAGTCATCTGAACAGTCCTGCACCCACAGCCGCAGATGAGCCAGTTGCGCTGCATAGTAATAGTATTGAAAATGGGGAAGTGCTAATCTTTCAGTATTTTTAGACCCAGTAAGTTCATCCAACCTTATTCGAGGCCGTTTATCTAACCAAATCAAGGAAGAAATTATACTGTTCAACTTCCGAAATAATGATCTAGGAAGATAAATTGGGGCTTGTTGAAAAATATATAAAAATTTAGGCTGCACTATCATTTTAATTAAATTGACCCGTCCTGTTACTGTAGGAGTAGGTTTGCGCCAGATTTTAATCCTATCTTTCAAATATGAAAACAAAGGCAAAATGTTCAGAGAGGAATAATCCTCCATAATATTAGACACCCAAATACCTAAATATTTAAAGGAGTCAACCCAACATAGAGGTAGGGAAATTAATGGGTTAACAGGAGGGCGTCCCCTAAGGGGGAGAATGGAGGATTTGTCCCAATTAATGGCAAGACCAGAAAAGTTACTTAACCTGTCTATCACCTGCAGAACCAGGGGCATAGCAGTCACATAGTTCCGGAAGAATAACAGCATGTCGTTTGCATATAAAGCTATCGTATCCATCCTGTTACCAAAGGTAAGGCCAACAATATCAGGATGTATGCGCAGAAGACACGCCAGAGGTTCAATACCTAAAGCAAAGAGACTCTGGCTTGTCTATTACCTCTGGAAAATACAAATGAGGGCGAAATGAAACCATTCACAGAAATATGAGCAGTAGGCTTATAATATAGCAACTGAACCCATCTCAGAAATACTGGACCCACACCCATACATCTCATGACCTCCCACAGGAAGGGCCACTCCACCGAGTCAAATGCTTTTGCCGCATCTAGAGAGACTACTACAGAGGAGCACTCCTTACCATGAGAGGCCTGAAGATGAGAATAAAGACGCCTGATATTAACCGACGTCGACGGTCCTGGCATAAAGCCAGTCTGATCTGGATGTACAATCTTAGTGATAACCTGATTAAGACGAATTGATAGAATTTTAGTGAGTATTTTTGCTTCCGTGGGTATTAACGAAATAGGAAATTTGGGTTCCTTCCCAGGCTTAGGTATCACAATAATGATGGCTTCTGACACGGAAGCTGGAAATACACCTTTATCATTTAGATTATTAGAGTTCTAAAAGTTGTGGAATAAATAGACCAGCATGTTTCTTGTAAATCTCCAATGGGATACCATCAGAACCAGGAGCCTTACCACCTGGGAAGGAGTTAATAACAATTTCGACCTCTTCTAGGGTAAAAGGCGCATTTAAAAAAGAACTTTCCTCAGGAGCCAGATGTGGGAGACCAATTGCTGCTACATAGGACATCAGATCAGCTGGGGTGCAGGACAGTCTAGAGCTATAAATATTATATATATATAAAGAAAGGTGTCAGCAATGTCAGAGGTGTTGGAAACCAGTAACCCATCTGTAGTAAATATTTCAGGGACAGCTGTGGAGGGACGGTCAGCATGGACTAAGTGAGCCAAAAAGCTGCCAGTCTTATCTGCAGACAGATAGTAGGAATGAGACTGGAACAACAGTCGACGGGTAGTCCTACCAGTAAGATGGATAGTCCAAGCAGACTGAGCCGCCAACCACCAGACCCGAGTCTCTTCTAGCCTATTTTGTAAATATTCAGACTCTAGTGAACGACAAGTATTCTCAAGTTCAACCTCCTTCTCTCTATAATACATTTTAAAGTCAGCAACTCGTTTAAGCAAAGTCCCTTGCATAAAGGCTTTAAATGCATCCCAAATTACTTCAATTGGAGCAGAATCAGCATTATCATTAAAAAAGTTCCTCCAAGCAGCTTCAAGTTCTGAACCTGCCCCCATGTGTAGAAGCCAGGAGGGATGTCATTTCCATAATGTCTGCCATCTTAGACCATTCAGGTCCACATTCAATATAAGGGGAGAATGGTCTAATATACCCCTCGTCTTATACTCAGCACCAGATATTTTGGGAATCAAACTAGGGTAGACTAGAGCCAAATCAATTCTGGAGAACGAGCAAAAAGAGGAGGAAAAACAGCAATATTGTATCCCCGGATGCTTCATCCTCCAGGTATCTTCCCATCCCAGACCAGCAACAAATTTTGCAAATCCACTCTCACCCCCCACTGGACCTGTCATAGGGGCCTTACGCCATTTATCCAAAAGGGGATTCAAATAGTTATTAAAGCCACCCAGACAGATCACAGGGGTGGTAGAAGACAAAACAATAAATTCTGCTGCTTTTTTTAGCACATTATATGAGAATGGAGGGGGAATATAAACAGCAAGTAAGAATATAGGGACAGTGTGAACCTTACAATCAAGAAAGACATAAGGGTCAATCTTAACGGCGTTACATACAAACGGTACCGATTTTTTGATGAGGACAGAGACCCCTCGTGAGGACGAAGTGTGTGAGGCATGATACGCCTAACCCACCCAGGGACGTTTAAGGGATAAAATCTTGTTTCTGACCAAATGAGTCTCAGTAAAACAGGAGATATCAGGGTCATATTGTTTGAGCATTTTTAACACTAGATATCTTTTTATTCTGTCATTAAGCCCTCTAACATTCATACCATAGTAAAATATAAAATATGTGAGAAAACGGGAATAGAGATATAGATATAGCAGACTTCCAAGAAAAAAAAAACTTAACATTCTAAACAAACCCAGCCAACCCCCCTCCCTGTATTCCCCTCCCAACATAGGCATACTTGGAACCTAAAATTGCAAAATGTCTAAACTAAAACAACATAAACCAAAAAGAAAATTAAGTCCCCTACAGGTAGCTGGGACAATAAACAGAAGTAGCCACCAATACATTGGAGCCCTCCATTAGAGACTATGACAGTGAGGGCATTTAACATATTATATACAGGAGGAGTTTAATAGACTACCCTCCTAACATAGGGGCATCTAAAGCACCCAAAACAATCACACATCAATAGATAATATACAAACAGAACATTCACTTCTGGAAACAGGCAGATAGTTACAACCTGAAAGGAAAATACAGGTAATAGCACAGAATGGATATTATATCAGAGGTAAATCAATCTGGAGCTAGCTGTCCGTTGCCTGGTGCATAGCGATCCAACCAGACAGCTGCCTCACGTGGAGAAGCAAAGAAGCGAGTCTCCCCGTCAGCCACCACACGCAACTTTGACGGAAATAGCATGGCATATGAGAGGTTCAAGTCTCGCAGCCTGCGTTTACTGGGGAGAAATTTAGCTCTGTCTTTTTGGACCTCCACCGCAAAATCCGGAAACACTGAAATACGCACTCCATTTCGTTCTAGCGGACCTTTAATACGAACTAACCGGAGTACAGTGTCCCGATCCTTATTATGCAGGAATTTAGCAATGAACGTGCGAGGCGGAGTACCAGGAGGCAGGGGCCTAGAAGGAATTTGGTGCGCCCGCTCAACTGCAAATTGAGAGGAAAAGGAATCTCTGCCATAAGTAGTCAAAAGCCACGTCTCAAGGAAGGATTCAGGAGAGGAACCCTCTTCTTTTTCAGGTAGCCCAACAAATCGAATATTGTTGCGGCAAAGTCTTCCCTCCATATCAGACATCTTGCTTTGCTTACCGGACACATATTAGAGACACGTTCATGTAAACGGCCATGCGAGTCTTCCAATGAAGAAATACGAGTTTCAATTTCCTCCATGCGCTCATGGATCCGTTGCATATCGTGACGGAGCAAAGAGACCTCACACTGCACCTTTTCAATTTAATCTGATAGATGTTTTCCATTTACTGTAACGGCATCCAGAACTTGTTGCCAGGTGACTTCAGGAGGAGCCACAGCTGCAGAACCTTGAGAGCTCTCTGGTGTTGCATCCAGAGACTGTTTCTGCAAACTCTCTGACTGAGAAACAGATGGAGGTTGTGGAGTAGTGGAGCACGTGAACCACTCCAGGTTAGCAGCCGCAGCTGCTTGACTAGTTTTACCCATAGTTATGGGAAAAACTGGATTGAATGGCAGGAGGTAGTGCTGGAGCTAGTAGTAAGGAGAGGCACACAATATCAAATATGGCTGCCAAGCAGTGTCAGACTGGTCTTTACAGGGTGGAATAGAGAGCTGTAGCCTGTTATATAGAGAGAGGCAGTTCTTCTATGCAGCACCCGCTGCAGGAATGGGAGAAATCAGCCCCCGCCGGGTCTGGAGACACTCGGGTGCCAGCTGTACTAGATGCAACAGTGAGGGAGGCCACAAACAGGAGGACCTCTCCCGGGCAGATGACAGCAGCCGCAGCAGTGATTGGAGAGATCATCCCCCTCCGGGTCCCGATACACGTGGGTGGCAGGCGCCGCAGCAAGAGACCGCGGGCCGTGCTGCTTGTGTTAGATGCGGCTGTGAAGGAGGCCACAGACAGGACCACCGCTCCCGGGCACATGACAGCGTCGGAGAACTTCTCAGGTAAGTCCTTAGGGGCACGGAGGGCAGTCAAGCTGGCAGGCACCTCCAACACCGTCACAGTGAGCAGGATAGTAATATAATAGGATAAATGGAACGAGAGCTCAGAGAAGAAGCCCCTCACACCATTGCAGCCGTGGCCACGCCCCTTTACATACATATTTTTTACAAACATACACTCTGCATAATAATAGCCAATGGTCATTTTGATTGAAAATAAGTACATTATTTCACAAAGCAAAAAACTAAATTCATTTTACAGCAAGATCTATGATGCTCCAATACAAATACAATACAATACATTAGACTTTCGTACATACCCATGTTACTTATTTATAGTGAAAATTAGGCAATAATCTTTTTTATTGCTTTTTTTTCCCGAAAAAATCTGTTGAAACATTAACCCAAATGTCCCCTAAGTGAGAGATGAAAGTGGATTGATAGGCTGCGTTGTCATGGACACGTTCCACATGAGTCAGTGATGTCATTAGTTCCCAGTGTGTTGATAGGCTGGTATAGCCATGAGTATTGGTTCGGCCAACAAAATGTCTGCCTCCAGTTTGTGTAGGAGACAGGTACACTAAATCCATTAACATCTGATTGTGATTGATGGATTGGATAATGAGTTTATTCAATTAATATGCTCTGACTCATTTTTAGCAACAGGTCATCCAAACCTTGAAAGGAGATGTGGACAGACAAATTGTTTGACTAGCAGACATGAAAGTAAACTCTAGGGAAAGGACAAGTCTTTCTGAGACAGCGGGAATATATAGGCAGCCCTGTTCAAGACTGGGAAAGCTACAGCACTCTGTAAGAGGCTGGTCTGGTTATTAGTATATGACTATAGAAAGCAGACATAAAACAGCATTAGGGATCTTAGGTAATGCCACAGTTAGCAGGAAATGCAGAACAATGCACGTCTCATCCTGCCTCTGCTTTCTAATGCTTTATAACAATTACAATTCCCCTTTTAGCTATTAAATCTGTTTCCAAACGTTACATCTTTACAGAGTACACTTAACGTTAGTGGATAGAAGCCACTTATCATATAGTAATGAAGTGCAGAGTGGGTGTGAACAGAATGTTTTGTGTCTATCGGTTTTGCCTATGGTACATAATAATACCAGTCCTACTTTCTTATAGGGCCCATGCATCAGGTAGCTATCGGGGCAATTCCCTGTTCTGCCGATGCCTTGGTCGGCGGATCGGGAATATCCAATATGCTGGACAATCTCCATTCGCCAATTCAGACCCAAAAATGCTCGGAATCGGCATATTGGGGATAGTTAACATGCAGTATTTTGACGATTCCGCAACAATTTTGCAACGGGGAATTGGCTTGTAGTTGTATGTCCTGCATTATACAGTTTTCTTCAAGCGGAGTTATCTTTTTAAACCTTACTGGTTGCCTAGCCATAGTGGGGGAAGCCATTTTGTAGAAGCCGTAGAGCATAGGGAAGGAGCGGGAGCAAATGCCATGTGAAGATGGTGAATGCTCCTGCAGTCAAGCTCTGAAAATATTGTATTTTTGGTGCTTGATGAATTTGGTCCCCATACTAGAGGACATCGGGACAGATCAGGACTGAAAGGTAAGCAGAAGATATTCCGTGTAATCTCCTGCGTTACCTTTATGATGAATGGCCCCAATACTTAATTTCTACAAAAGTAGGTGAAAATGTTGAGTGATGATGAATATGACCCTAAGACTTTTAGGCCCAGATCTATCTTGTTATCACTCGTTACTAATCTTAAATAATGCTCCAACCAATCAGCTCGTCTTGTATTTGAAAAATGGCAGTTAGGAGCTGATTGGTTGGTGCACCCTTTTAAGATTAGTAACAAGTAATAACAAGAATATCACTCGTTGATAAAACTGTCCCTTAATTCCCACACAGTGGGCCTGATTCAGAGACAGATGCAATGGCAATATTTACGCAGATCGAGCAATTGTTTGCCAGTGCGCAAGCGTATAAGTCGCAATGAGCACATGGCACGATTGCTTTGCGTTTACCTACGCACAGAGGATCCACTTGCAAAGTAAGAGACAGATAGTCCGCGTTTGGGGATGGTAACGGGGGGTGGTCACAAAAACGCAGGCGTTGTCTTACCTACTGAACGCCGTTTCATGGGCGTGCATTATTTAGCCATTGAGGTTGCATTCGCAGCATGAGACCTCTCAGTGTGCGAGGAGAGCTGCAATGTCTACAACTGGACAGACCTGACGCAAGGGCAAGATGGCTGCTCTATCTGGGTCGATGTTACTGATATTTACTCAGGTACGCAGCCACTTACGCATATAAGAAAGCAGCAGTGGGCATCCCTATGCTCAGGTGATTTTTGCAACCATTAGCATATTTTCGCAGCTGCGTCGCATACACAATCGCAGCAGTGATCACATTAGTGTCCATCTCTGAATCAGGCCCACTGAGTTTACGGGAAATATGGCTGAAACTTCCGTACACTGAATAGGGCATTGGAAACAGAGAGCATCTTGGTAGCAAATGGTTCTGACAGTATTTTGTCTGCTGTCACATTTGTTTATTATACAGGCAGACAGCATAAGATGGGACAGTTTGTAATTTACTGCAAACTTAGAGGTGGCTTTGGTTCAGGGCAACAGTTATAAAGATGGATTACTTAAATGATAGGACTTGCCCAGCAGATGTCTCTGTAGAAGTTGCGTGTACTGTTCAGAGAAAATTAATTATAAGGCATCCGTCTACTAGATAACTTATTTATCACATTTAACCAGATGCATTACTGAAAGTAGCAAGCTTTTGTAGCAAAATATGAGGACAGCGGCTCTGTGTTAAGTATGTTATGATATACATGCATAAATAGCTTTATGTGTGGGCAACAATGTATAAAAACACTGTTGGGTGATCTTGTACAGGGATATACATTGCAGTGCGGGAGCCCCACGTGATGCTGGTCCACCGTCCGAGGCCACTGCTTTTCTAACATCATATGCGGTTTTTGGCGCATGTGGCGAAGCCCCAAAATGCTCATATTAGTGTTCTTCTAGTCATGGATAGTGCCCTTATCCTTCATGGCCCAATAATGGCTGCCCCTCCGGTCACTAAGGGGTATATGTACTAAGATTCGAGTTTGGTCGAGTTTTTGCTTTTTAACCTTGAATCTCAGGTGATTTTCTCGTTTTTAAACGCTCAAATTTAAGTGAGCTTAGCTGAAAGTGAGTTTTCCGATGGTGAAGCAGATCGAGATACCTCCCCCGAGTTGCAAGTTTAGACGAGATTACTCACCCGAGATTGCAGTGTTTTCTCTCTGCAAAACTCTCCCGAGCTAGCAGCCTGCACATATCAGTGAGATATGTGAAGGTTGCTTGTGTTATACCTGTTAAAAAAGGGTTAAAAATTACGTAGGGTCCCCCCTCAAAAGCATAACCAGCCCCGGACTGGTCAGCCAGTCCTGGCTCCAAAAATGACGGGGAACAAAATGAGTAGGGTTCTCCCGTAATTTAGGAACCATCACCTGGCTGCAGGGACAGTGCTGGTTTTAAATATTGGGGGGAAAAACTTGCGTAGGGGTCCCCCTATATTTAAAACCTGCACAGGATCCAAACCAACTGGGGTGTAATGTCACAGCCAAGAAACCCTATTATCAGGTCTCCATGGCCAAAGCATTCTCATTCTCACCCCAAACCGGTCAGGCCAAGCCAGGGATCTCAGGGGAGGTGGGGATCCCCGCAAGAAGGGGTCCCCCCTCTCCCAAAACCCCAGGCTTGGTCTGGGCTGTTGGTACGAGGGGTAATAATGTGTAAGATAGTAGAAAACTATTGTATTTTACAGTGGAACTACAGGTGCCAGCATACTTGCCCTTTGGCACTTGTGGAACTACAAGTGCCAGCAGGCGTCCGGCACCCGTACCCCCACTGTACCCCTGTACCCACAGCCCAGGGGTGTGGGGAAGAGCCCCGGGCTTCAGCCTAAGCCTGCGGTTTCAGGAGAGGGGGGACCCCTTCTTGGAGAGTCACCACCTCCCCTGAGACCCCCCTGGCTTGGGGTGTTAATGCTTTGGCCCTGGAGTGGAGCCCCGGTAATAGGGTCTCCTGGCTGTGGCATTACACCCCGGTCAGTTTGGGTCCTGTGCTGGTTTTAAATATAGAGGGACCCCTACACAATCCCCCCCCCTACATTTAAAACCAGCACTGGCCCTGCAGCCAGGTGATGGTTCCTAAAGTACGAGGGAACCCTACTCGTTTTGTTCCCCGTCATTTTTGGAACCAGGACTGGCTGACCAGTCCCGGGCTGGTCATGGCTTTTGGGGGGGGGACCCTACGTAATTTTTTTTCAAATATAAACACTATACATTAACTACACATGTAGAAACATACACAAATCACAATGATCTGTGTATGTTTCTGGCAAACTCGCAGCTCAGGAGGTTGAGTGTTTCAAACTTCAATTTTTCTGCGAGCTTGCTCTAATCTCACCCGAGATTAAAATTTAGAATTTTAGTAAATTTGCAAACTGCATCTTTTTCATGAAAAGTACTTCCGAGTTTGCCCAATGGTGAGAAGATTGGAGTTTGCGATCTCACCCGAGTTTTACGAGTGAGATTAAAGAACTCTCTCCCAAACACACCCAAGTTTGCCTTTAGTAAATTCGCGAGATGAAAAACATGCCTAAACTCACCCGAGATTGTCATCTCGACCAAACTCGAATCTTAATAAATTTACCCCTAAGAGTATTTCTATCATTAATGCTGTAACTATAGTTTGGTCCACTCACTAATACTGCTTTAGGGATGACTATACTATTTGATGCAGTGCCAAATTTAATATTTAAAGACCTGGAAACCTAATTGGGAGACATATCTGCCTGTAAAGGGTTGGATTTATGAGGGAAGTGTTTAGGGTGATACTAGTTGCCTTGCTTTAGTGCCAATGTGACCAGAATTATTCCATTGTAACCATTTTCTTCAGGGCAGAATATTCATACACAGTCTGTGGTCACCAATATGGCTGGATAAACAAGGTAAAGAAATCAATACAAACACAAATAATGACAGAAGACAGGTTTCCAGAACACTATACATCATGAATGTGACTGGATGACTCAGCAACTACTGTAGGATGTTTCCTACAAACCCCCAGCACTGTGAAGGGCATCAGCGCAGTGCAATACCACCTCCTTCATCACTTGTAGTAGCCAACAGGTGTTAAGTCTATTGATTTAGTCACATGGTATTTGAAATGCACAGCAACTAAGAAGACATCAGAAGTCTATATAGTTCATGTTAGATAAATATGAGTAACGGTCAGGTATACTTCAAATGAAATAAACAGCAATCCATATGCAGGGGTGCCAAGTGGGCAAGGGAAGCAGGTACTTACCCAAGCCCAGGCTTGTCCAAGGGTCACAGTAGGGGTGCAGGCTTGTCGAAGGGGCCCAGGCCAGCTGTGTAGGGGGAAGAATGCTCCCCACATCAGCACTCAGTGCTGCTGCACATATTGTTTTCTTTGTTTATTTTTTTTAACTGAGGTTGCCACACCCCCAGGATTTGGCTACACCTCCCCCATCACCCAGGCCCACCATTGCTCTCTACAGCCCTGTCCATGTCCCGCAACATCGGAGGTCTCGGCAGCAGCACAGGATGTACAAGCAGCACACTTGGGTGTTGGGCAGTGTAACATCACAAGCTCCAACCCTCATAAATTGGGACGAACCAGTACTGTGGGACATCCTCAAAATTCAGGACTGTTCCGCCAACAATTGCCTGATCCGGCCTGGTCTGTTCCTCAAGTAATGGATACTATAGCTCAGTTTGTTTCATGGGCAGGTTGTCACGTCAATATAGACAATCCTAACTAATGCCAGTGACAAGTACTCTTCAGGAATTCCAAATGATACATTCTCTGGACCTCATTCAGAGGCGGTCGCACAGAGCGATTTGTCGTAGCGAGCGATGTTTTTTTCAACTGCGCATGCGTGTACGTGGCACTGCGCGTGCGAAAGCCTGTCTTCCTGACCGCAATCCTCTTGCTCGCTAGTCACTACGAGGTCGTAGCTGTGATTGATATTTCGTGCCATTTGTGGGTGGTTACAGGGGAAGGTGCTTGTGAACGGGGGTGTGGTGGTGCGCATGCAGGCGTGGTTGACCTTAAAAAGGACGTTTTAAGGGCGTGCATATATTACTGAGCGAGTCATCACACACGTCATCTCGTTGCAATAACGACGCTACTGCTCGCAGAGCTAAGGGTAGCCCAGGGTCTACCTTAAGCATTGCAAGTGCAGGTGATGGTTTCTGCCTCAACCGATGTTTGTAGGCAATTAACAATGTAACAGGTGTTAATCGTACTGACGTAGGTTGCCGCCTGCGACCGACTCTGAATTAGGCCGTAGAGATAGGGGTGTGCTTTCATTGTTGTGGGTGTTTCCGCGCTTACGATGTGCGTTGTGACTGAACGCTCATTTTGCATATTCTCGATCACTTTGGGTGCGACCTATCGCTCCCGTGCGACCGCCTCTGAATGAGGTCCACTCTCCCATTTCCATATTACTACTACCAATATTAAATACCTTGGGATATTCATTACCCCAGTTCTCAGCAACCTATATTCTTTGAATTTTCTCCCCTGCTGGGCAAAATCACCCAACTACTATCTAACTGGTCTTCCTAACCTATTTCATTGCTGGTAAGGGCAGCAGTTTGAAAAAGCATAATATTGCCTACATTTACTTGCACTATGCAAATGCTGCCTATTGCCCTTTCTAAAAGGCCAACATCTCCTATTGTTCCTGTACACCAAAATAATTTGGTGTAATAAGAAACCACCGATTGCTATGTGCAAATTTTGTTTAAAAGAAGGTGAAGGGGTTCTAGGAGTACCAGATTTAATTTTTTTTATCCCTATTCACCTAGTGTTCTCCCTTAATATTCTTTGTAATCCCCTGAATTGAGATACTTACATGTCCTGGATATTTATTAACCGCAAGCTAGGTAGAAATTTTATATTTTCCCCCTGCCCTGGATTATAAAATGTTCCTCGCATGGGAAGTCAAGGGAGTGAATTATGAGAATTAAATACTTTTTTGACCCAGGTGGACAATTTAGATTGTTTCAAGACCTTAAGGTGTGTACACACTAGACGATGTGGTCACTATGCAATATAGTGAGCGATTTCCTTTGAACTCTCCCCGGCAGCTCCCTAGCACTCTAGGACATGATATGGTGCTAAAAAGTGTCCAATCTGACCAACGATCTAACGATCTATCGTGCATTGTTAACGATCTCCAAATCGTTAGATCGTGAACGATATATATCGTTAGCTTGCCAAACACCTGACGATGATCTTCAAGATTTCAGCAAAATTGAAATAATGGGCGGGCCTAACTAGGGGGTATATAAAGCAGGCACCATTTTAGCTTTGTGCATTTCTGCTCTGTGACCAGTGGGGCTCGGTGTATACCTGCTAAACGCTGTACATTACTATTGTGCTCTGCTTTGTTTTGCCTGGCTTAACAAAGTGTGTTTTTGCTGCATTCTATCCTGTATTCTGTGGTGATGGATCCCTGTCGCTATAGAGTTCTGCTGGCCTATGCTGGGACTAAGGTGGTGCATGCTCACCTCCTTTGCTGGGCATTTGCCTTCATCAAATTAAGTCACCTGTGCTCAACCGTGGATATCTCGAAAAACCTGAACTGTTTGGGATCCTTGAGATCCGTGTTTGGGAATCTCTGGTCTAATGATAGACCCATTGATTTGTTGACCCACTATGACTCCACCATTAAATATTTGTAATTCACACTACTGTACTTCAAGAAGTTCACTTCAAAACCCTCAACAGTTTATAGTTTGCAATATTGACGCAGAGATGTGGTCAGAGACCAGTGCCCCAAATGCAGGTGTCTGTATGCCACGTACTGTATCTTCATCATTTCTGGGACTGTACCAAAATAAGATGCTTTTGGAATAAGCGCCTGACATTTTTTAACTATCTTTTCTCATTACATTTAGACTTAGGGCCCCATTTAATAACGAGTCTCAGTTGTTGGCAGCCTGCCGTTGCCAGTTACGGGCTGCTGTATCATGCGTCAGTCTGCACATGCACATGAGACTTTCATCCGGCAGGGATCCGGCAATGCCTGGAAGGCTTCGCTGAAGCCGGCAATAGGAACTGTACGCCTATCGCCATCTATAGATGGTAAGCAGCACAGGAGCAAACTGTGGTAAGATAATGCTGGGTACACACCTAACAGATATATCTGCAGATGATGGTTGTTCACACACACTGAACATCTGGCCGTGGGTCCCGCTGGACGGGGGGAGTGTCGCACCCCCTTTCCCGCAGTCTCTGCTGCAAGTGTGTGGCTGGTCGTCTGACCTCCCGTACACACAGCACAATGCCCCAAAATATCTGCAGATATATTGGGCATCGGCTGTGCAGCACAGCCGACGCGATATGTCTGTGAACGATGTCGTTCATAGACATAACGCTGGTACACACTGGTCGACACACACAAGATATATTGGCCGATCAGATCATCGGCCAGTGCGTACCCAACATAAGCTTACCGCTGTTTGATAAATTCTGAAAGTAGGATTGTCTCTTTGTTAAATGGGGCTCTTAGATCCGCTGGCAATGTTATGCGTCATTTTTCAAACCTTGGACCCAGAACCCCAACAAAAGGAAATCATTTCCCCAATTAATTGTTCCAATATCTGTTCAATACCTCTGCTAACTTGGAGCAATTTTAGTAATGTTAATGTTATTCTTTGCTTTATTGTGCAAATCTATTTTTTATTTTTCTATGAGGTTACATATCTAGTTTGCTCACTCTTGTATAAGGGTGGGTACACACCTGAACATTATCGCCACGATTTGCCCGATTTGGCCAAATCGGAATTACAACTCGTGCATATCGTGCAGTGTGTATGCCCGATTTGCGCGCTCCCGCGGTTGCATGCGATGGCTGTACATATTAATGAAGGACGGAACAGTGATCGTTCCATCGTTCATTATATCTTTTAAGTGTGTACCGACAATTATTGGATGTCCAGGGTGTAGGCAAATCGCCCTGAACATCAGCACGATTGTCGGTCGTTTAGGTGTGTACCCACCCTTACTTATACTGGAGATGTCAAGTGGTATGACTTAATTTGATGTGGTTTACAATCATTGTTTTTTGTTGTAAAATCATTAATAAAGAGATATAAAAAAACAAAAAACAAACAACAGTTTCTCCTGAGAACCCAAATGATGTGGCCATATCTGACAACTGTAGTAACACAGACCATCAATAGTGCCTAGTTCTGTATGGAGCAATGTGTGTGTACAGAATGTTTCACTGCCAGACAATTATGTCTGGTTATGCACATATTATTATTATTAATTTACACCAAATGTGAACCACTTTAACATTGTCACCAGTTGTTCCCGATTCCCAGGGATAGTCACAATTTTTAAAGATTTGTCTCTGTAAATCTTTGGCTCTGGTTTGTATAATATATTATCAATATATTTATTTTTTGGAGGCTCTTCTTATTATGGGGGTAATATAATGTGTGCAAATGCAATTCAAAACTCTGCTTAAACTTAGTGTGTCCCTAATTGTGTATACTGGTATGTGTATATACTGTAGCATGCATAGATTTGCCCATAACCGTTGCCCACCAAAGTTGGTTTTGTGTATGACTTTGGTGCACAACTATGTAAACATGTAGGTGCTTTCTGGTCAGGTTTTGCCCAAACATCTACTGTAAACATTATTGTCTGGGCAATCAAGTTTTACCCCTCAATACAATGTCAAACAACTTATAAGTTGGTGATAAGGGGCAGGTGATAAGGGGGTGTGGCCAAATTTGGGAGGTGTGGCAACGCTCACAATAGAAAAAAAATCAAGACGAAATGATAGGTGCCGCTAAGGTGGGGCATTTCTCATTCTCCACAGCTGTTCCAGGTTGGGTTAATTAGTGTTATCCGCACCTCTTCCCCCTGGTGCTCCTGGGTTTTGTGTTTCAAAATATAATTATAATGCTCGTTCTTTGCACTGATCTTTGTTATGCTCTGCAGTGTATGTGAGTGCACAGTCTACAGCTCTAAAACACATAAAAAGCAGTCAGTCTGCTTTCTGAAAGCCTACTGCACGGGAATTAAACTCCAAATATAGCCTTTCAGTTTCCTTTAATACTTTATTTAAATATCAGACTTGCATACATATAGTGCCTTGGAAAAGTATTCATCCCCTTTGCATTTTTCATGTTTTGTTGCCTCACAACCTGGAATTAAAATGGATTGTTTGAAGGTGTGCATCATTTCATTCACAGAACATGCCTACAACTGTGAAGTTGTGTTTTTTTATATTGTGAATCAAACAACATTTAGGACAACATAACAGAAAACTAGAGCGTGCATAACTATTCACCCCCCTAAAGTCAGTACTTTGTCGAGCCACCTTTTGCGGCAATTACAGCTGCAAGTCGCTTTGGATAAGTCTCTATGAGCTTGCCACATCTTGCCCCTGGGATTTTTGCCCATTCCTCTAGGCAAAACTGCTCCAGCTCCTTCATGTTGGATGGCTTCCGCTTGTGAACAGTAATCTTCAAGTCTGACCACAGATTCTCAATTGGATTGAGATCTGGGCTTTCACTAGGCCATTCCAACACATTTAAATGTTTCCCCTTAAACCACTCGAGTGTTGCTTTAGCAGTTGGCTTCGGGTCATTGTCCTGCTGGAAGGTGAACCTCCGTCCCAGTCTCAAATCACAGGCAGACTGAAACAGGTTTTGCTCAAGAATATCCCTGTATTTAGCACCATCCATCTTGAATCAGTTTCCCAGTCCCTGCTGCTGAAAAACATCCCCACAGCATGATGCTGCCACCACCATGTTTCACTGTGGGGATGGGGTACTTGAGGTGATGGGATGTATTGGGTTTGCGCCAGACATAGCGTTTTCCTTGGTGGCCGAAAAGTTAAATTTTAGTCTCATCTGACCAGAGCACCTTCCTCCATACATTTGGGGAGTCGCCCACATGCCTTTTGGCAAACTGAAATCGTGTCTTCTTATTTTTATCACTAAGTAATGGCTTTTTTTCTGGCCACTTTTCCATAAAGCCTAGTTCTATGGAGTGTAGGGCTTATTGTGGTCACATGCACAGATACACCAGTCTCTGCTGTGGAACTCTGCAGCTCCTTCGGGGTTACCTTTGGTCTCTGTGCTGCCTCTCTGATTAATGCCCTCCTTGCCCAGGTCTGTGAGTTTTGGTGGGTGGCCCTCTCTTGGCAGGTTGGTTGTGGTACCATGTTCTTTCCATTTGAGGATGATGGATTTGATGGTGCTTCGGGGGATCATCAAAGATTTGGATATTTTTTTATAACCCAACCCAGAATTGTACTTCTCAACAACTTTGTCCCTGACTTGTTTGTAGAGCTCCTTGGTCTTCATGGTGTGATGCCTCTTGCTTAGTGGTGTTGCAGCCTCTGGGGCCTTTCAGAAAAGGTGTGTTTATGCCAACAGCTCATGTGACTCTTAGATTTCACACAGGTGGACTTCATTTCACTAATTATGTGACTTCTGAAGGTAATTGGTTGCACCAGAACTTTTGAGGGGCTTGATAGCAAAGGGGGTTATTATATACAGTATGCACATGCCAATTTTCAGAATTTTATTTATACAGATTCTTTTTTATATATATTTTTCTCATTTCACTTCACCAAATAAGACTATTTTGTGCAGATCCATCACATAAAATTCAGATTAAAAAATAAAAATAAATTACAGGTTGTAAAATAATGTAACAAAAAAGGTAAAAAGCCAAGGGGGTGAATACTTTTGCAAGGCACTGTACATCTATCCAACTTGCTTATTACCTGCTAACGTCCATAAAACAGGCTAATTCCTGCCTGTGTGCATTCATAAATGTAAATCCAAAGCATCATGTTGAGGCACACAATTGTGAATGCACAATGAAAGTACTGTAACATCTCACATCGTCAACGTTTGCACTGCACCATATGTTTTTAATGCATTCATTTTCTTTTGTAATTGAGATTCATTGAAGAGTAGCGACCCTGTCTAGCTTTGCACGGTAGCAATTTCATCTCGCCACTGCCCCCTGCATCTCATAACAACCTACGCCATGACACTACAGTCCCCTGCATCTCACCACAGTCCCCCTGCATCAAACATCAGCCTCCTGCTTCTTACTCCTATCCTCTGCATCTCACAACAGCCTCCTGCTTCTCACTCCTGCCCCCAGCATTTCACCACAGCCCCTTGCATCTCACCACAGGCCCCTGCTTCTCACTTCTACCCCCTGCATCTCATAACATCCTCCTGCTTCTCACTCCTACCCCTGCATCAGGGACGTAACTAGGTACTTGAAGGCCCCATAACAAAGTTTGTAAAGGCCCATATGTACCACCCAATGGTGAAAAATGTATATAACACATGTAACTTTGGCAAGGAAGTTGGGCCCCTCTAAGCTCTGGGCCCCATAGCAGCTGCACCCATTGCACCTATAGTAATTACGCCCATGCCCTTCATTTCACCACAGCGTCCAATATTTCACCACAGCCTCTTGCCCCTGCTTCTCGCTTCTGCTTTTTACCACAGACCCTACATCACACCACAGACCTCTGGATCTCACCACAACCCCCTGCTTCTCAACTCCTACCCCCTGCATCTCACCAGTGTCACCACAACCCCTGATGCTGCTGCCCTGCAGCTGTCTGGGTCCTGTCCACTGGGATGTGCTGGCAAGGGCAGGTGGATCATGGATGAGAGATTTATATTGTAGCTACTGTAAGCATTATCAGCAGCATGTCCTGGGGCTGGGGCACCTGTGCATATGTCCGCAGCCTCCATGCTCACCCCTCCACAGCTGCCGAACATGGCGATGAGCAATGTCCTCTGCACATTTCCTGGGCTTCCTCACCGTGGTGCCCCTGTCCAAGAACAGTGCTGACTTCCATGGGAGGTTCCTCCATTTCACCGGGGGCATGTGGCTGAGCGGGAACATTACGCTGGAGAGGGAGCCCTTCACAGTGGATGAGTGATGGCCAGAGTCAGTCACTCACACAACACAACAGTTTTTTCTGTGACTTGCTTAATTTCAAGCCTCAGTTTTAAATGCTCTCTTGCTGTTTCAGCACCCTGGTCAGCTCCTACACAGCAGCTTGGTGCAAGATTTTTTCTGTCACTTGCTACACTAGAATCGTCACTGCTCGGCTACCTTTTGTCACAGATGAATGGATCTTACACCTAAACCTTTCTCGACCAATGCTGTATAGAATAGTGAAACCCTATCAAAATCCGTTCAGTGGTTCAAAAGATTAGCCTGAACAAACAGACAGACCAGGGGCGTATCTATAATGGGTGCAGGGTGTGCGGGGAACACGGGCCCCTGGGTCCAGGGGGGCCCCGCACCGCACACCCTGCACCCATAGAGTTACTTACATCTCAGAGTCCCACATCGGTGCGGGGGTCCGGCCCTGTAAAAACGACTGGAAAATGGCCGCCGCAGCCATTTTCCCGGTGGCCAGCGCATCCTCTATAGACTCTGGGTGCACTCTAGTGCCCAGAGTCTATAACTCCGGCACTGGCCGCGCACAGCTCAGTGCGCTGCCGGCCACCGGATAGAGAGGAGGGGGCCCATGTCGGAGACTGCACACGGGCCTCCTCCTCTCTAGAAATGCCCCTGAGACAGACCCCTAAACCAGGGACTTAATTTAAATATATAGAGATAGTTATATCTGCCCTTGCTTAAAATGAGTGGAACTAAAAAAACTACGAACCACCCAAGGAAAAACTTCCACTTTGGGAGGATTTTGAAAAACATTTTGGGAAACTGATGTCCCGTTCACCTAACTATTGAAGATATTTGCTTTTACATTATGTTTTAATTGAAGCGGTTTTCTATTAATCAGTTTTATGATTAACATGTAAGCACTGGTAATCTGAACCAATTTTATATCAAAACATTGACTGACACCTGGTATTGCGCCATGTAATCCGTGTTTCACATACTGCTTGCAGTTACAGTATATGCTAAATATGCAATAAACCCTGTTTTGCAGTATTGGTACTATTTATAGGGTGTAGTACCAGCATGCAACCTATAGGAGGTGTGGTTTCTGTGCAAACTGTGCTTTTAAAAGGCAGTCCATATATGTCAGTAGCATGAAGTATTTGTTGGCCGTGAAAAGGGAATGCATTTCAATAATTAATAATAATAAAGAGTAATATGTCATTAATAACTTATTAATGGTGCATATCCTTTCAATCGTAATAAGCTTGTTTTAATCAGCAGGAAGAGTCCTGTAACATTTATGTGAAACGTTTCTTTTAATCTGTCTTTTTTTTCTGTAAGCTTATACCAATATTGTATTGCATTATACATCTCATGGCTCAGGTCGCTGATCTATTAGCAGAGTCAGTACAGTAAATTTTTTATAAATTATTAAAGCTAAGGAAAAAGAAGATGATATGTATTGAGAGTATTATAGTGTTATGGCTCAGGGTGAAACTGGGACTGTGAGCCAGTCATCAGATTCATTTTTGTCTCCCCACCCCTTCTGTGTGAAGCACCACTTGGTGTGAGCGGTGGAGAGTTGCCAGTCTGGGACTGCCTGGAAAAGGTGCTGACGGAGCCAGCAAGAGCTGGGACATATTCAGATACAGCTGGACCTGTTCCTTTCGGAAAATACACAGTGAATGTTTGGTGGCGTACATGTGGGATTGAAACGCAAGAAAGTATTTGGAGAGAAATAATTCTCTATGTGTGGATTTGTGACTCCATGAAACATTTGTGCTAAGGACTCATTGTCACTGACAGTGTGTAAGTACAGACTGCACGTTTATCTCCTTGTGACAGTTTGTGATACATTGCTTTGTTCAAAGAACTTTTTTTTTTAATAATAATAATAAATCTATAGGGAACTGCAATTAAGCTAAGCTGTGAATGAGGACAGTGGCTGACACTGGGCATAATGTGGGTGATAGTCCTGGAAAGGCAGTTGGGCCCCTTTGTACAACACCATTTAAGCTCAAGACAGTTGCTGAATATATGTTATGTATGTTTCACAATTGTTTGCCTAATATAGGATAATAGCACTTAGCCTTTCAGTTGATGGGCAGCTACCGTATATGACCTTACTTTCTTGTGGTGGGCAGGGATGGTTGCTACTTAAATCAACGCTCACAAGGGAAATTAAGCTTTTTGCACACATTGATTTTCTTAGCTCAGAGAAGGTAACTTGATCGGAGTGGGTTTTCTTTGCCTTGAATTTTAGACTTTAGTATGAATGTTCTACAGAATGTTTCACTTTGGATGAGATTCCTGTTTGGTTTATCTATTATTAATTATTTACACTAATCGCTGTTAATATCCTATGGTAGAGTATAATGTGCAGCAGTGATTTACCTGCTGTCTCTTTTTGCGGCTCTTACAATCAAAGTAGACCCAGCTACTTGGACCTTGGTGGTTGGCGCTTTCAGACCTGACCCTGAACCATTCTGACCCCATGTACTGTAAATTATCTTGATTTTCCCCATCTTGACAAATGGCCTTTTGAAAACCGTAGAGAATTCATACACAATGGAGGCAGAAGCACTTACTGAAAAGGACACAACAGTTTCTTAACTAGTACCCTCATAAGCCAATGTGCATAAAACAGCAGTTAATGTAATATTAATCGATTCTCAGCATTCGTTAATTTCCCAAAGTAGAAATGTGTACTCTATCAGTCATTACTCACTTTCCCTTTTAGTGGACTAAAAACAAATTATATGACCAATTTCATAAGCTTTTACTCTCCTGCTCGTCTGCCAGATAATGTGAATGCTTTGTAAACAAGTATTAAAAATAATAATCATGATAGTAATAATAGATAATGGGCTAAGCTAGTTTTACATAGTGTTACATAGAGTTGTATTTGCAATTTAGTTAAAGGGACTATAAGCTGACCCCGGCACTGAGAAAGGATTGGTAGGTGGCAGCAGTCCAGGGTCCAGACAAGACAACAGAGGGGACATAATCATAGTTGTGGCACTGCCACAAGGGTCTCCCCTATGGTGTGAGCATTGTTGGGGTGAGGGTATAATGCATGTCAATATATCACAAACCTCTACCCCAATACTTTCAAATGTTTTGGATCCGTCTTCGACACTGAGCAATGGCATAGTTCAGGCGGCACAAAGTCAGTCATATTAAACATGTTGATACTAAGCAAGGTATACTATCAAGGTATAGGGGTAATGACATTACCCCTGAGGAAGTCTGAGGGATGAGACACTGGTCCATCCTGACGAAATGCATTGGGTGAAAGCTGTTGAAATCAGATAAGCAAATTTTTTCTCTTTTATAATGTATGGGCATTTTATGCTACTGGTTTGAAATTAATTGTAAATTAGATTACAGTATGTATGTTTGTTTTTCATGTCTTTCATGTTTTATGGAGTATGAATAAATGTAAATATTGTCTCGCTGGAACCTTGTATGGAATACTTTCCTGAATAATCAGATGAGCCTTATAATTTTCTACCGTGGTATGGGTCCACTAATTGGTTTCTGCACACTATTGGTGGTGTTCATCTGATATTGCACTAGGAGGCGATCTTGTCTTTTTTTGTTTTATTTCAAAATTCGGAAAGGAGATTTTGATCACTAATTGTTATCACTATTTGTTATCACTGTTACAACTGTTATAGCGCCTAAAATATTTTTGTTTATATATATATATAGATATATATATATATATATATATATATATATATATATATATATATACCTATATTATTAGAGATTAGTAGACATTACATCAGTAGTCTCTAATTATGTAAAGGTAAGAGGCTACAGTCTGAATTGTTTTATACAGATCAAAATATTTAGACTTCAGGCCTAGTCACCACCTGTTACTGATTTCAAGGGACAATTACGGAATTTGAAGTCTCATCCCTGACAGTGTATCTGCTTTGATATTGACTTATTGTACCAGTGATGTGCAGCCTGACATAGATCAAGAGCCACTTGTGCGGACCTCCAACCTTCAAAAGAAAAAGAGCCAGACATTACCATTTTTTTCAAAAATGTAACAAAAAAAAATCAGTCCCAAAATGAACTTTTCCCAGGATTCCGAAACATTCCTTGCTTGAAAATTCTACCCCTTACCACAGAATGTCCTCACTTGCGATATAATGCCCCCCACATGCCCTCAGATTTCACTTTTCTCCATATCTCCCTCACATGCCATTCAGAGCTCCCCACATGCCATCCACATACCAGTCAGTACACATGTGCCAGCTAATCTTTTGACCTTTAATAAAAAAAAAATACATATAGGCCCTCAATTAGCAGTGTACGCTAGTGCACTGCTGAACACAAATTCCCGATGATTGGGAAACTGCGCAGGCGCCTGACCCGTACTGCGCATGCAGTTGAAGGGGGGAAACATTTTGGGACCTTGTCCTTTGGCTGGGGGGGCCTGATACGCTAGGGGAGAAGATAGCATGTCAGGGCATCAGGCAGCCAGTGAGAGCTGTGAGGGGATGACAGGATCTCCCTCCAGCTCTTATTGAGCTTGCCCTAGATAGACATTTAGCAGGATTATATCATAGAGAAGAAGTCAGAGAGTAGGTTATAGAAAGCACAAAGGTCGGGATCACAGAAGGAGTCTCTCCAGGATGCTGGCTGTCTGTTGCCCACCACTGATCTACACAATGTCACTCATGTTGCTCTTGTTGCTGAATTATCCTATTCCATCAATTTGATTAATAAGCTAATATTTATTGAAGGTAATAATTTTAAATAGAATTATGTTACAAGCTTGTCATATCTATGTTAACATGATATTAACATTACAGGTTCCTATGACAGTGTACTGGATATGGTCTGATGGTGTTCATGGGAATATTATTAAAATTATGACAATGATGAGAACATGATGTGGAGAGACACTGTAGTCTGTAACCTATAGCAGCCATTCAGTCATTATCTTTTACCAATCTCCTGTAGTTAGACTAATGAAAGCTAATTCCAAATGGTTGCTATAGGTTGCAATATAGATGTCCTATTTGTGCCATCTATTTCAGTAAGCCCTTATTTTTATTAATGTACAGCATGGATGTTCACAGTGTGTGAAATGCTATGTATTAAAGCGCAAACAATATAGGATATTTATGGTAGGTAACTTCATATCTTCCATCTGGTCTGCCAACTTTCATTACTCCAAATTTATTATGAACATTATGAACACAGAAAAATGTTTATCTCCAGCAAATATGTATTTCTTTACAATAAGTGTACTCCAAACACTGCTGAAGTCATACCAAGCTCTGAGCAGTAATAGGTCCTTATTGTGCAATGTCGGTGGAAGTCTCTGGGTCTTGTGTCTGAATGCACACGTATTGAGCACTTGTTTGGCACTGGACCATGTCTGAAGGACATGATATCATATCAAAGGAAGTGTTCTGTGTTACTGAGTGCTGACATTACCGGGTGTCTGAGGGAGCTGTTTGGATTGACAGAATATCATGTGTCATGTGAATCATCATTCCTGGACATGCTGTTATGCCTGAGAATTCCATACAGGGTATCCTTAATTAATTGCAAAGTTCCCCGTGTCTGTCTGTAATAATCAAAATAAATTAATTGATTTTTATTTTAATATTTTAAAATAGAATGCACTATATACATGTACATATATATAGAAAGAGAGAGGGGGAGAGGGGGGAGAGAGTGCACATATATATATATATATATATATATATATATAGGCACTATCTAGCGATTGATCTATTAGAATAATAACAATACCACTATACAAATAGTGCCCCCATTAACATTATTAGTGACTGTCAATTCCCTTAAGCTGCCCATACACCAGACCAACTTTCATCCAACCATCCAACTAGTTGGTTGGTTGGAATAAAAATCTGGTAATGCATAGGAGCAAGTGACAATCAGCCATTTGCTCCCAAACCTCAGAAAATGGACAAAAATTGTCACTCAGAAAAGTTGTTTAAATAAAACAGATTTAAACAATTTGTCTGATCGACCGTTTTCATCGGTTTTCTGGCTTTTGGGAGCAAATGGCTGATTGTCACTTGCTCCTATGCATTACCAGATTTTTATTCCAACCAACCAACTAGTTGGATGGTTGGATGAAAGTTGGTCTAGTCACAGTGTATAGCCAGCTTTAGATAGAGGTTGTCCCTATTAACCTTATTAGTGACTGTCAGTTCCTCTACATAGAGACTGACATGGCACTGATTCCCATTATCGTCCACATTACTCTGCCAGAAAATAATACAATTATAAATGCAAATATTATAAATGATTACAATATACTGTGTCAAATAATCTGCATGTAATAAAAAAAATATTTTGTAACAATAAGCATTAACCTATTGGAAATGTGGATTGATAAATATATAATCCAGCAACTAAGATACTGTGGGGTAAAGTTACTAAAGGTCAATTTTAATCAATTAAAAATCAAACTAAATCAATCAACATCGATGTTGTGTTTCAGGGGCTACATCACACATTTACTAACAGACAATTTTTTTATATAGATTTTTAAGTGTTAGTAAATGTGTGACTTAGACACTGCAACACAACATCAATGTTGAACGATTTTGAATCAATTAAAATCATCCTTTAATAAATGTACCCCTGTGGGTAGTAATGTAGCACATGAGTTAGACTAGAATAGAGAGTACTCCTAAAAAATATGCGTAAAATAATATTCTAATAGGTAATTGCTTCAATTAAATATTTAAACAATTTGTTATTTGATTTTATGAAGATGCAGTGTTTTTTTTCCCTGTATATTTGTATATTGATACAATGTTGCTGTATTACTTAACATGGAGAAAAAAATAGTATAAATCCAGTGCTAACTTGTTTGAACACTGAGGGTCTGAAAGTTCTGATTACTGTGAAAACAGAATGTAATGGATGATGTATATCCCTATACAACTGGTTATTCTTACATAACAATCTTGCATACCAGCATCCTGGGGGACCTCAGCCAATTATCCTCTTTGTACTGCCCTTAAATTTGGCAACAATATCCAAAATGTCACTAGTGCACACTTATAAATCTCCTTCTAGGGTGAGGGTCGGTGCCTACGGGAGTCACGCTGTACAGCACTAATCACATTAAAGATGTGGGGATTTGCAATTAGGCTCTTTTTAAACCAACTTTGTCATATCCAAACTTTGGCCCTGATTCAGAGGCGCTCGCAAAAAGCGAGCGGTCGTTCTAAATCATGGCGGGCGCTTGGTTTTTTAGTTGTGGCCTCTTGGCCGCTTTCATAGCTGTGGGTTACCATCGCGATCATCGGGCTTGCGACAAGACCCTTGTGGTAGGTTCTCGTGGCCGCAAGCCTGGTGATGTCAGTGGGGCCGCCCACAAATGGCAGGTGTTCGCATGGGAGCGCCTCCGTTTGTGAAGCCACCCCCGCGCCACGCCTACAAAATGAGGCGAGCTGTCGATCAACATCGACAGCCGCCCCTTTTGTAGTGAGCCACGGAGCGAGTGCTTTTTGCGTGCTCACTGGGCCACCATCGACCCGCTTGCGAGCGCAATGCGCTTGCGAGCGGGTCTGAATCAGGCCCACTGTTCATACATCAGATTAATTAACATACAGGTTAATTAACATGCATAAATACAAACTTTATGCAAAAACTATACTTTAATAAAAGTTTGGATGGGACACCAATAGTTTAAATAGAGCCTGCTTGCTCATCGTCACACCACTTTCACAGAGACTCCAGTCGAAACGCATTGGTGTGAAACACTGGGGAAGAGTGAATCCTGTCTGGAGATCCATACAGCCTGGTGGAAATACATATCCAGACCCAGGATTTATATCTTGGATTTGTATTTGATGAGTGTTATACAGCATGACTTCAGTAGGCACCCGCCCTCACCCTTTAAGCGTGTTTGTGTGGACTTTTGCATATTGTTGTCATATTGATTAATTAAGGGTAATACACCATTGGAAGCTGTGAGGGTTTTTTTGAGGCTTACCACCACCACCTAAGGAAGATTTGGAGAAGATGCATTACCCCCCTAGAATCTGCATATGCATGATATGCTGGAAGGCAAACAATCTTTATGTGAGTAGAACCAATGGTATAGGGGAATACGTCACTTATTTATTACATACTGCACATGTGTATTTTTCTTCTCTTTTGAGGTCACTGAATTTGGAAGTGTAATACTTTGGGGGAATGTTTTCACCAATCAGAATCTTTTGACCCTGTAAGTATGTTTACTAAAGCTTCTACAAAGGACAAGTGGTGCATAGTAGCCTACCTGGGAGAAGCCTTGGTAGGAGAAGCAGGTGGGCTGTAATCGGGGTGGCGCCTGAAGGGTCGTGTCATTAGTCTCCACCCACTTCACAGCAAATTGGCGCAATTGGCTAAAATTTTAATAGGGGGCATGGCTAAATGAAGCGATTCACTGAGAATCGCGTCATTAAGCCCTACCCCCTACATGGGGACCCGCGATCGCCGCAGAAATTCTTCCCATTCTGCCCACTTCACTACCAAGTGGGCAAAATGCGGGAGAAGTGCCTACCCTTCCTGGGGTACGGGGGTTACCTGAAAAATCGGGAGCCTGCCGTGAAAACCGGGATGGTAGGCATGTATGAAGTGGTGGTGTCCACATGGGCGCTGAGAGGGGGTGAGAACGGCTATCAGTTTAATCCCATAAAGAAGAGAATAAGAGCTGGGCCAGATGGGCATAAGGCAGAGAAAAGTAGTGACCGAGCATAAAGCAGGAATGAGCTGGGGGTTCCCGGTGAAGACTAAAGGGCTGTTTGTGGCCCTAGGGTAGCAGTTACCCATTATTGTTATAATGTGAAATAGTACACGTAAAATAGTACATTTTGTAGATCCATGTTTTACTTTATCCAAAAGAATCAAGTAACAAAATATACTTTGCAACTATAGTAAAGATTTTCTATCACTGCTTATTGCAGCAACGTAAAACTCTTCTATCGCTACAATTTACCATTATCATGTTGCCGGGCCAGCTGGGTGGTACTAGTTGTCACTGGAAACTTCCATCCTTGCCGGCAAGCCCCCGTTTCCTCTATGTGCAGCATGCATGACCTGGCTTTGCAGATTCACACACATGCACAACACTAACAACACAGACTTGCAGTTTCTCTACTATACATATATCTCTATACTAATATTATAAGAATGTTGTGTCTGTTCCAATTTGGTGCAAAAACTACTGAACCGATTTTCATGAAAACTGCATCATTGCGTAGTGGAAACTCCTAGAAATAACCTGCACTTTGTTTCATCTCAGTCCGTCAAGTTAAAGCTGAGCAATAACAAACACAAAATGTATTGACATTATCTATGCAAAAGTTATATGTGGCACCATGTGCGCGGCCAATAAGAGGTGGGGGGAGAGGTGCGTTGGCATACATCCCAGCATGGCCTATTCCAGGAGGGACACAATGCTCTGTTCCTGGACTACCCTCTTAATTTATGATTCCCATCACCTGTGTTGAACTAGTTAATTGAAGGTGTTTCAACACAGATGATAGCAATCATAAATGAAGAGGAACAGAGCTGGAATGTGTCACGTTGGGAGGTATGGCTTTGGGCCCGCTTTCACTTGAATAGGATAGTCTGCAAAGCAGTCTGAACAGCATACTTGCCTACATTTTCAGACTCTACTCCGGGAGCAGCCCAGAGGAGAGATGCAGCTAACTTGAGGTGGGGACGGAGCCAAGAGGAGAGACGCAGCTGACTTGAGGTGGGGACGGAGCCCGGGGCTTCGTGTCACTAAATCCCGCCCCCTCATGGGAAATGCTGCGAATCGCGGGTTAATCGAAGGGGGGGGGGGCAATATGATGTAATTTTCTTAGAAACACGTCATATTGGCTCCGTCCCTTCACTGTTTGCCCCCTATTCACCGGATTACCCTCCCCATAGTGCCCACTTCACTAGGAAGTGGGCAAAATGCGGGAGGGCTCTCTCCTCTTCCAGGAGTGCCGGGGAAGGCCCGCAAATTTGGGAGACTCCCGAAACGTCCGCAAGAGTAGGCAGGTATGCTGTATAGCTCTGCTGGTCATGTGGGCCACTCCCACGACAGGACTCTATGCAAAGCAATACAACTAGAAAACCACAAATACATTTTTTTTGGCAGAAGCCATTTTATCGTGGGCAAAAATGAAACTTAAACCATGCAGAAACTTTAATTTCTAGTAAGTAGCACATTAGCTTTCTAAATAGTCCCCACAGTATCACAAATCTTTCTGTCTCCTCTCCACCTCCGGACTGACATCAGATCACGCTAACACAGCTCCAGTGTCAGATGTTTGAGAAAGACGCGCCTTATACAAGGACTCAATGACAATTCCAGGGCACATGAAAGGACTGGGTGCAGGTTGGTATCCAACTTTCGGCATCCTCAGCTTGCCCCTGAGCTGGAGGGTTGCCTCGCAGACTGCACATTTGCATGTCACAGCTGCTGTGTTTTTTTGTACATTCTCCAGCAAAGGAACTTTCTGTTCCCTCTTTTGGGTAACACTGTTTTGCTTAGGTGTTAGTTGTTTTCCTAATTCTTGCTCAGTAAAGATGACATTACATGTGTTTTTTCTTCCATGACCCTGCTGTAGCGAGAGTTAGCAGGAGGCAGACCAGCAATGGGCACAGAATGGGTCTCTGATACCGGTAGAACTTTGCTGTCTCCTATGTTAGCTGGGTGTCCATCTTCTTCCACCTTTATTTTGCGCTCTCTCCTCTCCCCTTGCTAATAAGGTTTGCTGGTGATGGTCAATGGTTATACCATTTATGACAGAGGTAAAATGGTGAAAAGTTCCATACTTTCTGCTTTGCACATGATCAGCTGTGGTCTCCTTTTATCTGAGCATGTCACAAACTGTTGATGGTAAGACCATTAATGGTTTTCTGATAATGGTTAGAAACCATTGACCATTGGTGGTTACTCATTCAATCGAAAACCCTGCTGCTCACTCTTCTCCAAGTAATTGTTTGTCAGGGATTGGTCAGTTATGGTCCAATCACTGTTCATTTCCAACTAACATCCCAAATAATTGATATGGTAAGTGGTAACTAATATACTGACAGGAAGAATGGTAACTGTGATTGGGTCACTTACTAACCAATCACCTGACACCCCTTCAGTGTCAGAGAAGCAAGAACAGTGGTTAATGATAGTAAATAAATGTGTAATTGAGAGGGACACAGTAAATTACAGCATTGTCTTCCTTTGCCATCTTCAAGTTCCTACTACCTGAGGTGAGACTCTCACTGCAGGAGCCACTCTGGGTCTTCTGAGCAGCGATATTACAAATTATTGTACTTTTTTATATTATCCAATGAATTCTAAAGTCATCTTCATTTAAAAAAATGTTATGTAAGAGCCATTTCTGTGGTCCTTATTGATACAGCTGATTTCCTTTTGGCCACCAGCTGTTCATTGTAAGGGATGGTTACACGGTCCATTGAGCCCATGTAATGAAGCCTTTCCACTACTTTGAAGAGTTCTGTCACATATGACCTGAAGAGCAAGTTCTCAGCTTCTTGAGTTTTTTTCCCTATATCTTTCAAACCATGATTTACACTGTGAAGCATCTCTAATATTTTAAATGTATGATAGCTACTAACGTTGCTAAACATTATACTGTGGAATAATTTTAACTAGCCTGATAGTTGAAACAGTAGACCTTGCTGAGAATAAATAGCCAGGGTAATCAGCTGAATGCAAAAGGTAATTCGGTTTACAACAGTACCGCAATGTGTTCACATAGTTGCTAATGCGCAAAAGTTTGAAACGCAAGATTAGGAGCAGACCACTACGATTCGTGGGTGTTTCTGGGTGTAGACGGGGAGGTGTCCGAAAGTGTTCACAAAAAGAGGCCAGTCCGTGGACGTGTTTTGGGAGTTCCTTGTGGCTGTATTTCCAATTGCAGAACCACAGTCTCAGAGGCCAGTTAGAGAATCTTGCGCAGCCCAAGAATTACTAGAGGAGACGATGTGCGTCCGGTGTTGCGCTGATGGTGGTGTGTTCTCCACCCCTGGAGGATATGCACACAACGCCGATAGAGGAAGTGGGTATAGCTACATTTGCACAGTCCGTCACACACTATTTCAGGCTGGGAATCTGTTAGCATACAGCATATTTTCGCAAATACATTGTGAGCGCGAACGCTGTTGAGAATACATAAGCACACAACTCTGAATCAGGCCCTGTATTTGGCTATTCATAATGCATATCAGTAGACTTAGGAACAGGGGCGTATTTATAATGGGTGCAGGGTGTGTGGTGCACACGGGCACCTGGGTCCAGGGGGGGTCCGCACCGCACACCCTGCACCCATAGTATACTTACCTCATCAGAGTCCCATGGCGGCTCCGGTGTCTGCGCCTGTAAAATAACGTCTGGAAAATGGCCACGGCAGACATTTTTTCCATCGTTTGTGCATGCGCAGTACAGGGAAAATGGGCCCCGCGGCCATTGTCCCAGTGACCTGCGCATGCACTACAGACTCTGGGGACACTCTAGTGTGCCCAGAGTCTATAAGTGCGGCGCTGGCCACGCACCGCTCAATGTGCTTTCACCAGATGGAGAGGAGGGGGCCCGTGACGGAGACTGCACATGGGCCCCCTCCTCTCTAGAAATGCCCCAGCCTAGGAATGACTCCCTAATTAACCTTTGCCTAACATTACTTACTTTCATGTAATGCTCATCACAGAATCTCCTTGATGAGCAAGAAACGTGCGTCAGTAAATGACTTGAGCGGTTCTTTTTTTAGAATTGACGCCATGGATATATTTCAATTTATTTATTTTTTTAAAAACATGCAAAATAAATAAATAAATAATATCTCCCTGTATACACTGTTTATTCCAGATTTATTTGTTGGAGTTACTATTTGCAGACCGGAAACAATTGCTTTAGTATGCTATTGCTAAAGACATTTAATGGTATTTAGTAATTGAATATACAGCATGGGACAAGACTTAAAATAACTTGGTTAACCTTGTTTAGGATGTTCATCGGTGACAATGAAATGCACGGGCTCTGCTGGTGGACACATCACAAGTTAGAATAGTATTCTGCTTCACTTGAGATCTATGTACATTGGCATTGTATGAAAAAGCCTGCAAACCCTCTGTGACAGACGTGGTACTGAGACTTACAGCAGCACTTAGCTATTCTCAACAGCAGCTGTCATTCCTGAATGATTTTGTCTGCTCGCACGTAATTAATGAGATTTGTGAGAAGACCAGGAAAATAGTAAGGTGCTGAAGAAATGTTTGCTCTAAGTGCGGCTTTGACTTAGTTTCCTATAATGTGTTACCTGTGTAAAACAAATAGAAAAACACGGCATTACCGGTAATAAGTAAAAATAAAACAACAGAAAACAATATATATATTTTACAATTAGCGCAGCAGCAATTTACTCATAGGTATATAATTTATACTAATATTATAAGAACGTTGTGACTGTTTGTTTCAAATTGGCAAAAGCTGCTGAACCGATTTTCATGAAAACTGCATTTTGTAGTGAAAACTCCTAGAAATAACCTGCACTTTGTTTCATCTCGATCCGTCAAGTTAAAGCTGAACAATAACAAAAACAATATTTATTTACATAATCGATGCAAGAGACAGGTGTGGCACCATGCGTTTGGCCGGTAAGGGGGGGGGGCTGCTTTGAACCCGCATTCACTTGAATAGGAGAGGCTACATAGCAGTCTGTGCACAGGGCACACAGTGACATTGGTGTGAGTGGTGAGTGTATAGGAGAGGCTACATAGCAGTCTGTGCACAGGGGGCCTGATTCAGAGCCGCTCGTAAGCGGCCGCTCGTTCGTTCCGAGCGATGTTTGCCCAACTGCGCATGCGTACGGATCGTAATTAGGGATGTGCAGGCTCGGATAGGTTCGAGTTTGCACGTGGAGTTCGGATTTTTCCCTCCAAAAAAACGGAACTCAGAACGAGGCAAAACGTCATCTTACATGGACGAACATCATCATTCCTGGTCTTTTGTCCAGGAATGATGATGTTCGTCCATGTAAGATGACGTTTTGCCTCGTTCTGAGTTCCGTTTTTTTGGAGGGAAAAATCCGAACTCCACGTGCAAACTCGAACCTATCCGAGCCTGCACATCCCTAATCGTAATACACATGCGCGAACCAGTCAGTGCGGGCGAAAATCGTTTGTTCGCTAAATAGCGAATGCCTGCTATTATGAGTGACAGGAGGAGGCGTATGTGGGTGGTAACAGGGGAATGTGCTTGAAAACAGGGAGTGGAGATCCGAACGCAGGCGTGCTTAAAGGTCAAAACGGGCGTTTTATGGGTGTGCATAATTAATACAGCAGCGTCAGAACTGCTCGCAAGATTGTGGTAGCAAAAACCGACCACAAGACTAGCGAGCAGTTCATACGCTTGTCGATGTACTCGATTAATCTAATAAATAGCGGACATGATGTAGGATGCGAGCGGCCAGGGGGCGTAGTTATCCAAAAAATTACCGCAAGTTTTGTTCGCTCATTCAGACATAGAGGCGTGAACAGACCGCAAAGAGCAAACGGTTCATTTGAACAGCCACCCCCTTTTCCTGAACGACCGTCCGCAAATTGCGTCCGGCTCTGAATCAGGCCCAGGGCACACAGTGACATTGGTGAGTGATGGGTGAATAGGATAGGCTACATAGCAGTCTGTGCACAGGGCACACAGTGACATTGGTGAGTGATGGGTGATAGGATAGGCTACATAGCAGTCTGTGCACAGGGCACACAGTGACATTGGTGAGAGATGGGTGATAGGATAGGCTACATAGCAGTCTGTGCACAGGGCAACACAGTGACATTGGTGAGTGATGGGTGATAGGATAGGCTACATAGCAGTCTGTGCACAGGGCACACAGTGACATTGGTGTGAGTGGTGGGTGTATAGGATAGGCTACATAGCAGTCTGTGCACAGGGCACACAGTGACATTGGTGTGAGTGATGGGTGAATAGGATAAGGCTACATAGCAGTCTGGGCACAGGGCACACAGTGACATTGGTGTGAGTGATGGGTGATAGGATAGGCTACATAGCAGTCTGTGCACAGGGCACACAGTGACATTGGTGTGAGTGATGGGTGAATAGGATAAGGCTACATAGCAGTCTGTGCACAGGGCACACAGTGACATTTGTGTGAGTGATGGGTTAATGAGATAGGCTACATAGCAGTCTGTGCACAGGGCACACAGTGACATTGGTGTGAGTGGTGGGTGAATAGGATAGGTTACATAGCAGTCTGTGCACAGGGCACACAGTGACATAGGTGTGAGTGATGGGTGAATAGGATAAGGCTACATAGCAGTCTGTGCACAGGGCACACAGTGACATTGGTGTGAGTGATGGGTGAATAGGATAGGCTACATAGCAGTCTGTGCACAGGGCACACAGTGACATTGGTGTGAGTGATGGGTGAATAGGATAGGCTACATAGCAGTCTGTGCACAGGGCACACTGTGACATTGGTGTGAGTGATGGGTGAATAGGATAGGCTACATAGCAGTCTGTGCACAGGGCACACAGTGACATTGGTGTGAGTGATGGGTGAATAGGATAGGCTACATAGCAGTCTGTGTATAGGGCACACAGTGACATTGGTGTGAGTGGTGGGTGAATAGGATAGGCTACATAGCAGTCTGTGCACAGGGCACACAGTGACATTGGTGTGAGTGATGGGTGAATAGGATAGGCTACATAGCAGTCTGTGCACAGGGCACACAGTGACATTGGTGTGAGTGATGGGTGAATAGGATAGGCTACATAGCAGTCTGTGCACAGGGCACACTGTGACATTGGTGTGAGTGATGGGTGAATAGGATAGGCTACATAGCAGTCTGTGCACAGGGCACACAGTGACATTGGTGTGAGTGATGGGTGAATAGGATAGGCTACATAGCAGTCTGTGTATAGGGCACACAGTGACATTGGTGTGAGTGGTGGGTGAATAGGATAGGCTACATAGCAGTCTGTGGCACAGGGCATACAGTGAAATTGGTGTGAGTGGTGGGTGAATAGGATAAGCTACATAGCAGTCTGTGCACAGGGCACATGGTGACATTGGTGTGAGTGATTTGTGAATAGGATAGGCTACATAGCAGTCTGTGCACAGGGCACACAGTGACATTGGTGTGAGTGATGGGTGAATAGGATAAGGCTACATAGCAGTCTGTGCACAGGGCACACAGTGACATTTGTGTGAGTGATGGGTTAATGAGATAGGCTACATAGCAGTCTGTGCACAGGGCACACAGTGACATTGGTGTGAGTGGTGGGTGAATAGGATAGGTTACATAGCAGTCTGTGCACAGGGCACACAGTGACATAGGTGTGAGTGATGGGTGAATAGGATAAGGCTACATAGCAGTCTGTGCACAGGGCACACAGTGACATTGGTGTGAGTGATGGGTGAATAGGATAGGCTACATAGCAGTCTGTGCACAGGGCACACAGTGACATTGGTGTGAGTGATGGGTGAATAGGATAGGCTACATAGCAGTCTGTGCACAGGGCACACTGTGACATTGGTGTGAGTGATGGGTGAATAGGATAGGCTACATAGCAGTCTGTGCACAGGGCACACAGTGACATTGGTGTGAGTGATGGGTGAATAGGATAGGCTACATAGCAGTCTGTGTATAGGGCACACAGTGACATTGGTGTGAGTGGTGGGTGAATAGGATAGGCTACATAGCAGTCTGTGCACAGGGCACACAGTGACATTGGTGTGAGTGATGGGTGAATAGGATAGGCTACATAGCAGTCTGTGCACAGGGCACACAGTGACATTGGTGTGAGTGATGGGTGAATAGGATAGGCTACATAGCAGTCTGTGCACAGGGCACACAGTGACATTGGTGTGAGTGATGGGTGAATAGGATAGGCTACATAGCAGTCTGTGTATAGGGCACACAGTGACATTGGTGTGAGTGGTGGGTGAATAGGATAGGCTACATAGCAGTCTGTGGCACAGGGCATACAGTGACATTGGTGTGAGTGGTGGGTGAATAGGATAAGCTACATAGCAGTCTGTGCACAGGGCACATGGTGACATTGGTGTGAGTGATTTGTGAATAGGATAGGCTACATAGCAGTCTGTGCACAGGGCATACAGTGACATTGGTGTGAGTGATGGGTGAATAGGATAAGCTACATAGCAGTCTGTGCACAGGGCACATAATGACATTGGTGTGAGTGATGGGTGAATAGGAGAGGCTACATAGCAGTCTGTGCACAGGGCATACAGTGACATTGGTGTGAGTGAATAGGATAGGCTACATAGCAGTCTGTGCACAGGGCACACAGTGACATTGGTGTGAGTGATGGGTGAATAGGAGAGGCTACATAGCAGTCTGTGCACAGGGCATACAGTGACATTGGTGTGAGTGAATAGGATAGGCTACATAGCAGTCTGTGCACAGGGCACACAGTGACATTGGTGTGAGTGATGGGTGAATAGGATAGGCTACATAGCAGTCTGTGCACAGGGCATACAGTGACATTGGTGTGAGTGGTGGGTGTATAGGATAGGCTACATAGCAAGCTGTGCACAGGGCACACAGTGACATTGGTGTGAGTGATGTGTGAATAGGATAGGCTACATAGCAGTCTGTGCACAGGGCATACAGTGACATTGGTGTGAGTGGTGGGTGTATAGGATAGGTTACATAGCAGTCTGTGCACAGGGCACACAGTGACATTGGTGTGAGTGATGGGTGAATAGGATAGGCTACATAGTAGTCTGTGCACAGGGCTCACAGTGACATTGGTGTGAGTGATGGGTGAATAGGATAGGCTACATAGCAGTCTGTGCACAGGGCATACAGTGACATTGGTGTGAGTGATGGGTGAATAGGATAGGTTGCATAGCAGTCTGTGCACAGGGCACACAGTGACATTGGTGAGTGATGGGTGATAGGATAGGCTACATAGCAATCTGTGCACAGGGCACACAGTGACATTGGTGTGAGTGATGGGTGAAGGTGCTGCTGCCACCAGTCTGTATATCTGCTGCTGGTCACATGGGCCACTCCTGCGACAGGGCCCCTATGCAAAGCAATACAACTAGAACACCTGAAATTAAAAAAATGTGGGTGAATTCGCGGCCATCTTAGAGTGACAGTTTATTAATGGCATTGCATATTAATGGGCTTATTTATTTAAAACTGGCAAAGGGATGGTTTTCTATTGCCGCGCAGCGATATAAAGAAGTCCATCTCCATAATGTATTAGTAAAATATTACCAGGAATCTGAGTACTACCTTGGAATACTGGACAGAAGCAAGAATTATTTTAATGGCTTGCTGTCTAATCCCCATGGATATGCAGAGTTTGACCTGCCTAAATGGATCACAAATACACAGTGGAACTGAAAGCCTGCAGTTTAGTTCTCACTTGTTGAAAAAACAAAAAAACAAAAACACTATACAGGAATTTAGATGTAGAAGGAGGGTTTGTTGTAATATAGCTGTTTGCAGATTCTGCTTTCACCATCCTGAGATGGCTATAACAGAAGTAGGATTGCAGTGGTACTCTTAACACTGTGATCTTTGTTAAATTGGCTTCCCTATGCTTTGCACCAGAGAAACATGATGATAGCATTGATAGCATTGCTATTGCTGGCAATAAGGGTTAATAATAAAACAGCTGCAGACTGCATGGTTGAATATAGCAGGGCCGGTCACCTGGATACAAATGTAGCAGCTGATGGTGGCGTCAGTTGTGTGTACTGGCGCATTTCTCCCCCTTTCCAGCAGTTAGTATAGGCTGTTATACAGAGGTGGACTTAAGTATAATAAACTTAAGCAGCTCCACAACAATACTACCAAGTGGTCATATCTACATGTAAAATTGACGCTACAGTATTTGGTCTCATACCCAACTGCATCTAAAGTACATGCATTTTTAACTTTAGTGTAACACTTGCAAATTGGTCTGACAGTCAATCGCAATATATACACTAGCTTTTTAATTGCACTCGGGTGCCGTTCATTCATTGTTTTTTTGGATGCTTCTTGTTCCACTTGATGTGTTTGTGCAACCTCTGATGACTTCTCAAACACCAAGTACAAATACTAACGTCCCACAGACTCCCTCATCCCACCATCATCCCTCCTCATTAAATGGGAGAGATAGGGAGCGGGACTGTGCATAATTATAGCCCCACCCACTCTGCGTGATGACATTTGCATCATTGTGCAGCTGGGGGTGGAGCCATAATGATCAGGAAGGGAGAGAAAAAGAGTAGGAAAATAGGTAAGTGATATTTGTCAAGTGTCTCCTTAATCAAACACAAATCAAACACCAGTTGCAGTATAGCAATTTACATATATATATATATATATATATATATATATATATATATATATATACACACACATATATAATATATATATGTATATATGTGTAAAAAATATCATACAAACTCGGCACTCACATGCTTTTCAAACTGCAACTCCTTTGAATACAGGGACTGTGGGTTACAAAATATTGCAATAATTTGTTAAGCTGACCACCACTTCACAGTCATTCCCATCTGGCCAGTCCCTACACTGACTCTCAGACAAATGATCTTGGTCTGCCACCTTTGGCCCAAGCTTGCATACATTTTAAACATGAATGTGGGTCCTGGCTTAAAGAGATAGGACCACACCCATGGCTATCAGTTAATAAGCACCTGAAAAAAGAAAAAAGTTATTATTGCAATATTTTGGAACCAACATTCCCTGTATTCAAAGGAGTTGCAGTTTGAAAAGCATGTGAGTGCCGAGTTTGTATGATATTTTTTATGTAGATGGTGTGGTCACATGCCAAGGGCACCCCAGATGGTTGAGTGCCGTGGATTAAGCCTGTCGTATGCATGTATATATATGTATATATATATATATATATATATATATTATATATATATATATATATATATACATATACTTAAGGCAATATAAGGCAAACAATACTGTCATCAAGCCAATTTTTGACACACAATTGTAATCTTAAATTAAATGGCAACAAATGGTACAATTCTTTTTATTTTGAGTGTTTCTATGGCAACTACACTTTTTCAGGTTAAATGCCAGCTGCAAGTTGCTGTTTTGTCATAGTTCATAAAAGTGATTTTGTCTTCTTATAGGAAATTACATTTGACAACAGAGAAATGTACCATGTGATTTTATCACTGGTTCTATATGCAGTGCCTCTAACTTGTGTATTTATCAGTGTACTAGAAGAGTCATTTGTATATGCACGCTGATAAAATATCATCTTAAACACATTACTTTTAAAAAAAATGATGTAGTGCTGGTTGTCCATGGACCATCCCAGTTACCTGGGCATCTGCACAGAGTGATGTGCACTATTTCTCGTATGTATGACCCTGTCTCTAGAATGACAGGGGTGCCTGCATTGTTTAGCACTACTAAATAAACAGCTGGAGAAAAAAGTGGTGAAGCTCCTGTAATAATGTATTAAGTTTATTCACCACTTGCACTTTTATCCTAATGTAACTTTTCATGTTTTAACAAAAGAATCTTATGAGTTTGTAGATGTTTAGATAGGAGCTGATGCACAGTTGAAACAAGTCAGTTCGGTTTCTGATGCTTAAAAGAAGCCTGCATGAAAACAGATGTATACAGTATTCGCCCGTATATAGAGTTGCATGCATCACTATATGGTTTGCTTCCAGACACTATTATCTGTGCACAAATACACCTACTTTATACTGCAGATGTGTCCTTAGCTTTGCACTCGGCACAACACATATTGAGTAGAGTGGCACCAGGTGTTGTGCTCTGTTAATGACACCACAAGTGTATTTTCACACTGCCCCTCTACTGCTCTTCACTTAATATAGCACTTTCAATTGGGAGAATTTGTGAAAAAGTAGCAAAAAAATTAGAATATTAGTGAAAAGGTAGCAGAATATTAACAAAAAAGTAGCAAAGAAGACTTTGATAGTCAATATCCGTAAGACAATTCGGCTAAAATAGCAAATCATGTTGTCATACATTGTTGCGTGTCACGTATGTCAGAGATCACTGTATCATATGTACAACATGACAGCAATGTTCAAATTTTACTTATTTTCTTGGATATTTTCTATAGATAAAGAAGAATCTTTTGAGAGGTCGCACATTGTGAATGGCCGATAACATGGCGCGTCACAGTATTCAGCACTGTGGTGCAAAATAGAGAAGTCTTTGTGATTTTAGCAAAGCTTAGATAGGACACATATATAGGTGCATAAGATATACCAACAAATGAGTGTATTTTTGTTCACGGTCTACTCTGCAATGACATCAATGTGCCCTCATTGAGCTTTGCCTATGCAATAATGTTCCATTGCAACACACTGCTGCCTTTTCAGTTGTAAGTGTAGATGCAATAAAAAAGTGCACAATCCTACGTCGCCCGTACTTGTGTGCCCCCAATACTGGAGCTAGCTCTATACAAATGGGCATATGTACAACTCTGCCTCAGTCCCATATTGTATTCTCGTAAGTAAACATGAGCTCAAGAATGTCATGATCATAAAAAGGAAAGATGTTTTAATCCAGTGAGTTCAACTTCTCACCAATCCTACAACAAAAATGACTAATCTAATATAACAAACATGTGTTTCTATGGTGTATGTGTTCACAGCTTGTGAACATTGTTAGAAATGTATTAAATTCAAAGGTTAAATCCACCCCGAAATAAAAAAAATAGTTTGGGTGGAATTACTGTAATGAGACAAGTCACACAAAATCTAATTTTACTGCTCTCACCAATTCTCCAATTTGGTGGGTACTGCGCTGCCTCTTAGGCCCCTCTCTCTTGCTCAGATGGGCTTTTTTAAGTGACCGAGTAGGACGACATGCTGCAACAGTCCCACGAGCAGCTTGAAAACTGCCCACCCGAACTTGTAAAGCACAGGACCTGTGGAATGAGGGTAGGGCATGTAAGTGAGATAGAAGTAGATTTACTAATGCTTCTAAAAAATGAATAGTGGAGGTGCAACCAACCTCTAGCTATCATTCATCTAGTACAGTACATTGTAGAAAATGGAATCGGTATGAAATACCTATGGCTGAATAGCCGCCGGCTGTCATACCGACGCCGGAAGCCCGACAGGAGGACATCCCAACATGGGCACATAAGTACCCTAACCCTCCCCCCCCTAACCTTAACCCTCCCTTGGTGGTACCTAAACCTAACCTCCCTGGGGGGGTGCCTAACCCTAATCCTCCACCCGGTGGTACCTAACCCTAACCCCCCCTCCCCGCACCCTAAACCTCCACGGGGGGGTGTCTAACCTCCCCCTGGGGGTGCCTAACCCTAACCCCTTCCCCTAGCCTAACCTCCCTTGGGGGTGCCTAGCCCTAAGTCCCCCCGGTGGTGCCTATAACTAACCCTACTCCCCTGCGGCTACAACCTAACTGCCCCCTGCTTACCTCGTTCGGGATGCCAGCCGTCTGGACTTTGGCGTTGGGCTAAAGATAGGTGTCGGCATTTCGACTCCTATCTTTAGTCCCGGCCTGGCCTTCCGCCGTCAGTATTCCGGGCAACGGTAAATTAACTGCATCCCGAATAAAACATTAAAACATTAGCTAGAATCTGGTTGGTCCACTTTTCCTTTTTAGAAGCTTCAGTAAATCTTCCCAATCATCTTTTTAATTTCTCTCACCTAATCCCTCCTAAAACTATTTCAATTATCCAGATTGCTGACTATAAGAAATGCAGGTATAACTGCTTGATTTTATGCAAAAATAAAAAATATAAATTAAAAAAATACCAGACTTCCTCTCCCTCTTCTGATAACATTAGCATCAAATCCTATTTTATAATACAGGCAGGTGGCAATGGCAACGGCAACCACAGCTACCTGAAAGCTTTGTAGCAGACTTTTTCCTGATGTAGGCTATTCTTACCAAGGTTTGTCCTCAAAGCCATTGATTATCTGACAGCCTTGGGATAGGAATTATTTGTCCATAATTTTGTGTTTGGTATTAATGGAGAACAGTAAAAATAGAAAGTTGTCTGCGGATATTGATATACCATCAGATGAACAAACTGTGTTATAGGCTGAAGCTTTCACGTGTGTTAGTGAATCCATTGCAATATGTTCTTAACCAGCTCATTAATATACGATGACATGTAATAATACAAAGGTTTTGCATGATTAAAATAAAAATAGCATTATTGTGCTAAATAACAAATCTCCACTTTAATATTGTGTATTTAATATTTGCTAAACGGCAGGTACTTTCCTTCATTCTGCCTGTAAGTTACAGTGGCCCACCCAGGAGATGTGGGGGGGTTATATGGCGATCAGTCCCCCTCCTTCCCCATAACATAGACACCTTTTCCAGACAGAGTATTGCAGGCCGTGCACGTATGTGTGTTACTGGGAAGGTCCCCGCTCCCTGGATCCGCCACCAGTAGTTTATGATCATAGGCTGGCATTGCTGTCTCACACTTCTGGTGTCATGGGTTCAGGCTCTTGGGCATGTATGGGGAGTTTGTATGTTCTCCCGATGTTTTGGAGGATTCGTTGTGGTTACACTAGTTCCTCCCTTGGTTCCAATATATGCTGGCACTTAAATTGGCACCGGGTGTGTGTCTGGAAATTAGAGTGTAAGGCATACTTGCTTACCTTTTGCTTGTCCTCCCCGGGAGAAGCCTGTGGAGGACAAGCAGGTGGGCTGTGATGGGGGCGGGGCCTGATGATTCACATCATTAAGCCACGCCCCTTCACTGCAAATTGCAGCGATTGGCTTAAATATAAATACGGGGCGGGGCTAAATTACACGATTCACGGAGAATCACATCATTAAGCCCCTCCCCCTACACGGGGACCCGCGATCGCCACAGAAATTCTCCCCATTCTGCCCACTTCACTAGGGTCTAAATAAAATCCTGATAGAATAGGTCAGGGGTAATAGGTTGGCACTGTATAAATAACATAGGGGGAGATGTATCAAACCTTCTAAAGAGCACAAGTGGAGAAGAAGCCTATAGCAACCATTCAACTTCAAGCAATCATTTATGTAGCACATTTTCTAAAATGATAGCTCAAATCTGATTGGTTGCTATGGCCAACTTGTCCTACTTTTGAAAAAGCATTTCAGGGAGATTGTGAGAACAATGCCAATGAGTGCGGCTGTAAAGTGTGCGAGTACTGCTACATCTGAGATGCCTGTCATCAACTGACTTAAGGTGCCTACACACATAGCGATTTGCTCACAATCCCACAATGGGTCCGATTTCCCCCTGAACTCTCCCCGGGAGCTCCCCGGCAGTTGTGGGCACGATTTGGTCTGAAAAAGCTGCCAATTTGACACACGATCTATCGTGCCTCCTAAGCTATCCAGTGCATCGTGACTTGAGATTGTCAGATCTGCCCTACAGCACGGCAGATCTGAAGATGCGATGTGCGACCTGCGGGGATGTGCATCGCATCATGATCGTGGGACTCACGATTTGGGCATATTTTACACGATCTGTCGTTCCGATGCCTCGGAATCGGCCAGATCGGGTAAAATATCGCCATGTGTGTAGGCACCATTACATCCAAATGTAAATGAGCCCCAAAGCAATTAGTAAGTTCTATTTGTTGATGAAACCACACTGATACTTTTTCTTGGCTTGCTCATGTATTGTGTTTTACAAGGGTTCCATATAAGTGTCCAAGAGAAGCCTTATATAAAAATGTATGTAGCCACAGGGATTATTGTGCCTTATAACCAAATTCAAGGAAATGGAACTGATAATACAGTTTGAATATATATATATAATTTCTTATTTTTTCTAAGTATATACTAGCTGCATAATGGGGGTAAGGTGCAATCAGGGAGATTGGTAGACTCTTCAGGGAGTCAGGGAGATTGCTACTATTTCACGGAGTCTCCCTTATAATCAGGGAGAGTTGGCAAGTATGTGGGTCCATATCTGGGTCATCTCTTGGCTAAACTACTGTACAGAAGTTAATCTCAAATAAACAGCTCTGGTTTAGCTGAAATACTAGTATTGTCTTATCTATGATCAGCCAGCCATCACCTATACAGCTACTCTTCCGGGAAGCAGTCGGGAAACCGATGGACAGAATCCCGACCGTCGGCTTCCCGACTGTCTAATCCCGGCAAGGGCTAAATGACAGGTGTCGAAATCCCGATGCCTGCCACTTTACCTACGGAAATACTTACCTTTGACAATCGGGGTTTCCTCCTCTGCCGGGATGCCACTGTTGGGATTAGAATCGCCGGCCAGTAAATTGTATGTATTCCACTCTTACAGCCATGTACAGCATAATGATCAGTCTGGGCCTGGGAGACAAGAGCTAAATAAGGTTACACATGTTTTCACCCACTTATATTTAGCATATGATAAAGATCTAATCTACTGGGGGAAAAAAAAATCACTTTTTGCTCTAGAGCTTCTTGAAAAAAACATAATTTTACTAAATTAATTTATTATGTATTGTTTTCCTAGAGTGGGATATTTTTAGGGAATAATGGATACATTAAACTATTATTACTGTGGCAATATCAATTTGAGAACTGCAATAACCCCATTCTTAGCGAGCAGTAGGATGTAAAATGTGTTTATATATATAGAATGTCTCAGCCTGTGACGTCTTTCCTCCTCCAGGGTTATCTCATATATTTGCCTTATCGTTCCGGCATTTTGTCCTTTACTTTTCATATTTGGTTCCTTTCAGTTCTCCCTACAGACCTTGGTAATAATATAATAATTAATTTTTCCTACAAGTTGTCGTCAGTGTCAAGAAGCTTCCGCCCTTTTTTTCTTCTGTTTGTGCACAATGAATTTGGACAGCTGCGTAAAGTACAATCTAGTGATAGCTTTGGCAAAATCAATAGGGGGCCTATGTATCAAGCTGTTTTTTACATCAAATTATGCAGAAACTGCAGTTTCTGCATAATTGTATGTATTGTTATACTATGTACTAATGGCACAATGCAGGAGATTTCACAGAAATCTCCGGCAGAGTGGTAATTAGGACTTCAGATCGCAGTCCACATTATCAATGGGGACTACGATCTGACCCCCTATGTACTAAACTCCAAAAAGCAAAGCTTTTCGGAGTTTAGCCCTGGTAGTTTACACCATCTTCAGATAGATAATAATCGCGGCAGTACCACGATTATTAGTGCATAGAATTCTATATTCTTATATTTCTTTGGCTCTAGAAAATCCTTATTTCATCTATGATAAAGTATGTTTAGAACCATTGTTTATAGAGAATCCATCAGGTTTTGGTATATGTCCTAGTGCACAGTGCATGTGTAGGAATCGGAAGGAAGTCTCTATGTCCCTTTCATTTGGGAGCTGAGACTTCCTACCTACTTCACAGCTTCAGCCACTTAAGAGCACTATACAAATGGGAGTGACTTAACACTTTTCACACAACTCAATGTAATAAAAACATCTAAGCACACAAAAATGACACATGTAATAAAGACAATCCCGATATCATCTCACGATTACCTCAAAACATAACTAAGGCAGCACAGACAGTGTAATGGTTAGTATTACTGCCTCACAGCACTGAGGTCGTGGGTTTGATTCCCACCACGGCCCTAACTGTGCAGAGTTTGTATATTCTCCCTGTGCTTGCGTGGGTTTCCTCCGAGTACTACGGTTTCCTCCCACACTCCAAAAATATACTGGTAGGTGAATTGGCTCCTACTGAAAATTAACCCTAGTGTGTATGTGTGTGGTAGGGAATATAGATTGTAAGCTCCACTGGGGCAGGGACTGATGTGAGTGGCCAAATATTCTCTGTAAAGTGCTGCGGATTATGTGTGCGCTATATAAATAACTGGTAATAAATAAATAAGTATAAATCGAGCAGCATTTTAAGAGAAAAAGGTGAACCATTGAACTTAATGGAGGGGGAAGTCATAGGGGCCTATTCATTATGTTAATTACCGGGGGGGGCAGGCGGTTTAAGTATCCAACTCGCTGCTAGTAGCAGCGGTGGATACAAATCCCTGGATCAATTCAAGATTGCTCAGGTGTGTGAAGACAGCTGATCCGAAAATCAGCTGTCTCCGCAATCCCCTTCGCTGCTAGTTTCATAGCAGTGAAACTTAACACGCCGAGTGCGCCTGTGTGAACTGGGCTAGTGCAGGGGCGGCGGGTTATGAAATCCATAGTCGCCGCAAGCATTGAGAAGAAGACATCCTCAATTTTCATACCAGATATACTCAGTGGCGCCCCCCAGTGGCCGGCGCCCTTAGGTTTTTCAGTTGTGCACTTCTTTCTCTCTTCATTTACTTTCTGCACTAAGTTATTATATGGATCAGTCTGAATGTTTGTTTTCTTATTGCTGCCAGTATCAAGGCCTTAAACAAATATTACTCTTTTTATTACAAACTCAGTTTTGTGCCCTCTACTGTAGACGTGCAGTGTGTGGCCACATGTTCTTAAGTTCCTTTACGTTAAAAAAAAAAAAATATATATCTTAATAAAAAATTAAACTTTAAAAGTTGTACTAGAAATGCTAGGCACAAACGCTAATGGAGTATGAATGTCCTTCATTTGTATGTTCCTTCCAAGAATGCAAGTATATATATTGCATATATGTGCATGGTGTCCCTGCCCTGTCACACAAATGTTATGTTATTTACCCTTATTTGCAACACAGTGTTAGTATTTTATTTTTTGAATCATCTGCTTGCACCTGCAGTCCCTGCAGAGGTATAACTATATCTGATCACCGAATACATCTGGTTAGTACATTTCTGCGTCTGAGAAAGGTCTATAAGTAGACAGCCTACTTCCCATTACCGTCCGCTTCCTATTTATGGATATTGCTCTTCCTGTGCTTGTTAATAGTGTGAATTATTTAAGTAAGGTTGTGGATACTAGAATGTCCATTAGTTTGTCTTTCAACAAGGTTAAGAAGCCACCCCATGATATTTTTTCTAGTCAGATCATGTTCATGTTATGTCCTATTGTATACACTTTCTCTATATGGTATGTCATCGTCTCTCCCTCATTCCCTCTCTCTTCATGTCATCATCTATGCCACATTCCCTGCCTTCTTCATGTCATCAGCCTTCTCTCCTGCTCTCTCCAGGCCATCTTACCTCATGCATTCCCTGCTCTCTCCTGCTTTCTGCCCATCTACTCTCTCCTGCCCATTTTACCTCATGCATTCCTTGCTCTCTCTAGGCCATCTTACCTTATGCATTCCCTGTTCTCTCCATGTCCTTTTACCTCATGCATTCCCTGCTCTCCAGGCCATCTTATCTCATGCATTCCTGCTCTCTCCTGCCCATTTTACCTCATGCATTCCTTGCTCTCTCTAGGCCATCCTACCTCATGCATTCCCTGCTCTCTCCTGCCCATCTACTATCTCCTGCCCATTTTACCTCATGCATTCCTTGCTCTCTCCTGCCCATCTACTCTCTCCTGCCCATTTTACCTCATGCATTCCTTGCTCTCTCCTGCCCATTTTACCTTATGCATTCCTTGCTCTCTCTAGGCCATCTTACCTTATGCATTCCCTGTTCTCTCCATGTCCTTTTACCTCATGCATTCCCTGCTCTCCAGGCCATCTTATCTCATGCATTCCTGCTCTCTTCTGCCCATTTTACCTAATGCATTCCTTGCTCTCTCTAGGACATCTTACCTCATGCATTCCCTGCTCTCTCCTGCCCATCTACTCTCTCCTGCCCATTTTACCTCATGCATTCCTTGCTCTCTCTAGGCCATCTTACCTTATGCATTCCCTGTTCTCTCATGAGCTTTTACCTCATGCATTCTCTGCTCTCCAGGCCATCTTACCGTATGCATTCCTTGCTCTCTCTAGGCCATCTTACCTCATGCATTCCCTGATCTCTCCTGCCCATTTTACCTCATGCATTCCCTGCTCTCTCTAGGCCATCTTACCTTATGCATTCCCTGCTCTCTCCATGTAATTTTACCTCATGCATTCCCTGCTCTTTCCAGCCCATCTTATCTCATGCATTCCTTGCTCTCTCCTGGCCATTTCACCTCATGCATTCCTTGCTCTCTCCTGGCCATTTCACCTCATGTATTCCCTGCTCTGTCCTGGCCATCTTACTTCATTCATTCCTTGCTTTTATCAAAGCCATCTTACCTTTGCATTCCCTGCTCTCTCCATGTCATTTTACCTCATGTATTCCCTGCTCTCATCAAGGTCATTTTACCTCATGCATTCCCTGCTCTCATCAAGGTAATTTTTCCTCATGCATTCCCTGCTCTCATCAATGCCATCTTACCTTTGCATTCCCTGTTTTCTCCAGTCCATCTTACCTCATGCATTCCCTACTATCTTCATGTCATTATCTCTACCCCTGTGCCTGTTGTCTACAGGTCGATTTAAACCATTAATTCCCTGCTGTCGCCATGTAATTTTACCTTATTCATTCCCTGCTCTCTCAGGTCATCTTCTCTCATCTATTCCATGGTCTCTTCATATAATTATCTCTGCCTTCCTTCCTGCTCTCAACAGGTCATTTTACCTCATTTATTTCCTAAACTATACAACTTGCGTCCTCTCAGTCCTTGCCTGTTCTCTTCATGTCATCTTCTCTTAGTCCTTCCTTGCTCTGGTCATGACATTATCTCTCCCTCCTTCCATGCTCTCTTCAGTTCATCTTACCTCATTCATTCCCTGCTCTCTCTGGCTCATCTTACCTCATTCATTCCCTGCTCTCTCCAACTCATCTTCTCTCAGTCCTCCCTTGTTCATGTCATTATCTCACCCTCCTTCCCTGCTCTCTCTCTGGCATTTTACCTCATTCATTCATTGGTCTCTCCAGGTCATCTTCTCAGTCAATCTCTAATCTCATCATGTCATTATCTCTCTCTGCTTCCCTGTTTTTTTCATGTGATCTTCTAGTGGTTGTGTTTGTGCACATATGCACTGCTCCAGCAACATGGTAATGTGCAATCCATTTTTCTCACTCTACATACCCCGTTGTCTGCCTTTTCTTTTGAAGTAGACAGCGATAGATTACTCACAATTCCAGATTGCTGTTGCTATTTTCCTTTCTTGTATACTGGTTTTATATTTGTCATTCGCCCATCACATTCCATCCTTGTTTCGTTGTTTATTCCTCTCTGTATATGTCTGATTTATAATTTATTTCCTCTTAAACATAATCCTTTCTGTCTGGGCAGGTCACGCCAATTTATAGTCATGTATATAATTACACCTGGTACTACATTCTGTGTTCACCTATATAATTTATAATTTAGTGGTGGTCAGCTTGAAGTGTCCTGTTTATGTAGAAAGTTCAGGCGTAATGTCATCAATATAGAATTTTCAAACTGTTCGTAAGAAGACCTGTTGCCTATTGTTCACAAAAAGGTCCGTTAGACACGAAGACTATTGTATGCTAAGACTCTTGTAACTCTACTCTATTTATTACACTAACAATGTATCCTTCAAATGTCAGAAATGTTTAGAGATATCATTTTTTATGAATTATTAATAAACGTTTTACTACTATAATTAGTGACCACAAAACAAAACCTGTCTAAATGAAGAGATTTTTTTTTTATCCATGGTGCATTTTTCCTTTTGTAAGGACATGGGATTAGTTATAATGTTCTGATCTAGAGTTGCTTGGCAGGAGGATGATCTTGCATGTTTTACATGAAACCGGAGCTCTTAGTAGAAGATAACATCTTTTTCCCTTAGAGATTCGCTCCCATAATCGTATGGAAAAAAACAAAACAAAAAAGACAACAAAAAGCCTATTCTCCACCAGCCTCCTTATCAGATGCAAGGTCTTGCAGTTTACACAAAATCAATAAACTCATGATATGCAATTGGGGAAATTGTTGGGCTAATTTGTTGAAAGCACAAAGCATGTTTCTTGTTATGCCAATGAATTTGATAAACCTCTTGTTTAAATTTTAGGTTGTAATATTAACCAGCAAGAAGAAAAAAAAAAGTTAAACAAACAGAAATTTGGCTCTTTCACAAAAATAAAATAGTTTTGACACTTTTAAAAAAACAAAAACGCTTGAACGGTACTAGACTATGAACTATGGACCTTATTCAGGTTCGGACGGAATTGCAAAGCTGCTCGCAAGCAGCTTTGCAATTCCGTCTGTGCAGATATGGTAATGCACAGGAGGCATCATGCCTCCTGCTGCATTACTTATCCGAGCTGCGTTATCCAACTCAGCATCGGATAATCTGCGGAACATCGGCCAGCTAAGGTGACCCACGGGGTCACACAAGCCGGCCACCACAGATCAGAGGAAGAAGACAGGAAATCTCCGTCAGCTGACAGAGATCCTGGCCTCTTCTCTTCCCCCTCCCCACTGGAGGCAACACGCCTCCATTCCAGGAAACGGAGGCCATCGCCGTCCCCCACAAACGTCAGCAGACTGTCAATCAATGACAGTCTCCTCTCAGTCTATGAGCGGGATTGCAGACCCGTTCTGCACATTCGCAGAACGGGTCAGGCGTCTGCGCAGATTTCCGATCATCGGGAGTCTGGGTTCAGCTAGTGCACTGCTGAGTGAGGGCCTATGTAAGGTCATTCAGCAACTGTACATTTAAAACTGAAAAAAACTTGCTCACTATTTGAGATACAAATAAACTACTTCTATTTAAGAGAATAGTTTGCTGGGTAACGCATAACCCAGTGTGTTTCCTGGAAGTATTTGCAGATTGGACCTTATTCAGATGTGGTTGGAGGTGCTGTGCATAGCACAAAGTACCGATATTTCATACTTTGTGCATGTGCAGTAGGACGCAGTACGGCATCATACTGTCAGCGATTTAACTGCCTGATGCCGTTTGGGGACAGGGAGGGGGCAACGAGGCCTCCATTTCTCAAAACGGAGGCGTGTCTCCGCTGTTGTGTGGGAGGGATGAGACTAGGATCTCCATCGGAGGACCGAGACTTCCTGGGCTCTTTGTTGTATCTGCAGCTGCAGTTTTGCGCAACCCCATTGGTCAGACAGCTGGCCGATGGTGCCGCAGGTCAGCCAATGCTGCGTCCTAGGACGCACCATGGATCACTAATGCAAGCCTCCTGCTGCGTTACCATATTAGAGCTATCGCTGTTACTTCCATGTAAACAGCAGCAATAGCAACTCTGCCTACAGGATATTTCCAGGAATCTTAATAACAAAAAAACAAGATGTCTGAACATGGATGCCAGCACACCCTGTGCCATGCCCTAAACTAATTTGATAAGTTATTGACTCAGAGGACACCCATATAAATAGCACTATTCAGAAGTCTATCCAACTTCTTGATTAAAACTGGCTTACCCACATGTTGTCCACCAGGGAGTGCACCTAAAAGATCTCCCTAACTCTTTTCATTATATAAATGAAGCTGCCGTTGTCCAGGATACACAGTCCATGATTAAAGCTGCCTAACACATTAGTTTTCTTCAGGATGAGCAACTTGTATGTTAAGTGCATGAACGCCGGCGGTTCCAGCAGTGTAGTGGTACTCATGTTCGCCTAACACATCCTCAGTACAAAATTGTGTAGAAACAATATTTTTGCATCCAACTCTGAATGAGGCACTTAGTGATCAAGATGACTTATAGCACACGCAGGTGGGTGCAATGAGCAGTCCTTCTGCACGTGTTAATTTCCATTGCAAAGGACTGATACAACAACAAGCCACACAATTGGTTGATCAATTTTCGGAACCATTTGTTTGGCCAGATTTATGTGCATTTTTTAGTAATTTACACTCCCTGGCCCAGTAGAGCTTACAATCTATTTTCCCTTCCGCATAGACAAACACACTAGATTTATTTACTTTTGTTCCGTTTCAGAAGCCAATTAAACTACGAGGATGTTTTGGGGTTTTGGGAGGAAACCAGAGTACACAAAGGAAACCCAATCAGACACCAGGTGAACATACAAACTCCACACGGATAGGGCCCTCGTTGAAATCGAATCAAAGACCCCAGGGCTGTGATGCAGCAATGCTAACCCATGTGCCACTAAACTGCTACTAAAGATGTATTTAGCTGCTTTAGAAGATGAATATAGAAAATGAACAAATACGCAAATTAAAAATATTTATGTCAGAGGACAAAACTGTTTTTAATATTTAATTTGTTTATTTTTAATATAATGAGGATTTATGCAAAGCAAACATTATTTACATATTTTCCTTAGGAATAGTCCAGAAATCTCGCTGCTCTGCAAAGAGGAATCAGTTTGAGGGCTTGATTTATTTTTTTAAATTGTAGCTGTAATCCAGACGGGGATTCCTGGAAGCAGAAATCCCCTGTGTGCTGCCTGTGCTTACACAGCTATGTAGGTTAAAATCAGAAAATACTCCTGTGTAACCTTTTTTATCTTCCCATTGTTGGTATAAGGAAAGGAAAACAAAAATAAACAAATACAAACAAACAAATAAAATTAGCTTCTAATCTATTTTAATAAGGATTTTTTCACAATAAAAGAAACACATTGAGCCAAAATCAGGTTGTATCAATGTCTTTCTTATATAAATGATCACTGCTTACGTGTCTGTTCTAAAGCAAGAAGCTGGGTAATTATTGGACCTGGTAGACCGGTAACTGGCCAAAACACTGTGCATCAGTATCATAAATGTCCTCCAAAAGACATCTTTCATGTATCTACTGTATTGAAACCAACACTTTATTTCGTGGCAGATGCACTGCACGTCTATAATTCCCCTTTTTGTATTGTTGATGGAACCTCTTTCCTCTCGGCTGAATGGATGACCGTGTGCTATGTGTAATTCAGCAGATAAATATAAAAGAGCAAGAGAGACCCTAAAGGGGCCTATCCATTAGCAGATAAATTGAACGATAGAACGATATATCGTTCAATCATTCACTTTGCGATGGATAGGCCCTGAATGTTGACAGATGCGCACTCCCGCGGCCAATAAATTGAATCTTTCATCTCTACAACATGTTGGTCAATTATCGCATATTGCTGCCAGATATTAGAAATATCTGGCAGTTTATATGCAACGAACGACGAAAGATATTAGCAGCAGCTACAGAGCGGTGCAGAGAAAAAATCCACTCCCTGAATGATGTCAGGCGATATCGTTCATCTTTCGTCTTTTGCCAAAATCTGTCATGTACATGACAGATATCGTTCAGCACAGCCACCGGAATTTTCAAGGGATATCTTTTGTCTTTCATCTCTCAGAAATAAATCTTCTAATGGATAGGCCCCTTATAGTGATCTTCAATCCATGTAATCTGCTAGAATAGACCATTACTACTCTAAATGGACAGTTTGGATAGTCCATGCGGCCTTTACCCGTCATCAGCATCCAGTGTTGATGTCAGTTTTAAAACAAATGCTGTCAATGAAGCTACAGTATCTGTTGATATTCAACATAAATAACAAGTCAATCAGTTTTAACTTTCTATTTTCAATGTATCTGTTTTTGAATTATTCACTATTACATTAGCTCTATTTCCTTTCATGCGTAATTGGGACTGGTAATGCATGTGTGCCATTGACCATTTTAAAAGTTCCTTTGATTGTGTTTTCAGACAGACATCCTAATGATCACAATTCGAAAGGGAAAAGGCAAGGGGGGGTTGTTTTTTTTAGGGAAAAACGATACACCACACAGAGGTAAGGAAAAGGGGATCTCGGGTACAAGAAGAAATAATAAGGAAAATAAATGATAATGTAAAAAATTCCCACAAACTTCTGAGACTATAACATCTAAAGAGGGTGCACCCTAGGAGCAAAACCTACGGTGAATTATATATGTACAGCAAATAAGTACTCCTAAGCTAAGGGGCACACCTCACACATGACAGTCTAAAATATAACTTTTATTGTCTATTCATAAAATAGGGGAATGGTTACAAGACAAACACCTATACATGTACATATATACACACTTAAGCTATAAATGATAAATGGATGTACCTGTCTGTCAGAGCAGTTACAGTACATAGAAATATCTTATCGAATCACTGTCCAATTAATGACAATTGGTACCAAAAGTATGATATTATTGTTACGTATGCCCTCACAAATACACAGGATTTATGTTATCTGCAAATAACAGTGTATTTTATAGATACACCAAATCTGAAAACAAAAAGAACAAAATACTGTAAAGTGAGAATCGCGAAAAAAATATGTAACTATATGAATATTCAAACGTGACATGAAGTGAAGATAATTACCATCAGGAAAGTATCAGCGAACATATAAGTGACAAATGAATGAATAATGTGAAAAATGCACAACTAAAATGCACCAAGACCAAAAGAGGCATAAATGTATGAATACATCAGTATAATTACATCAGCATGAGGCGTCCCTCAGTTAATCGGAAATATAGCAATTATATTAGTGCCAGGTATGTATTAATCTTGCTAGGATAATCAAAAGGGAAAAATTCAGTATCCGTGCATTTACATGCAGTTGGGATCTGCTTTCCCCAGTCGTGCAAGCATCTAACTGGGGATGAGAGTCCCGATGCAACAGGACAGTGAAAAAAGGTAAAAGACTGCTTCTGCTACTGACCTGGCTCAAAGGCTTCCCCCTGATGCTTAATGAATCAGGATGCTTGTCCTATTACTCATTGGTCTGTAAATCCTAGCTTCCAGGATTAAAGAGAGTGGGCTGTCAGTCATTGCTCTAATTCTCAGCATGTACATTCAGTACATGCACGCAAGCTATAAGAGACTGATGACAAACAACTTTAGCAGTAGTTTCTATAATAATTTTTGTATGAATATAGGCCCTCATTCAGACCCACTCGCAAGCGGCTATCCGCTCGCAAGTGGGTCGATGGTCTGCACTGCGCATGCGCACGACGAAGGGAGCTCCGTCGTGCGCATGCGCGAGACGCGACGAGCGAAGGACTTTCCTTCGCTCGGAGTGTCTCATCAAAGGGGGCGTGCTGTCGATGTTGACTGACAGCACGCCCCCTTTGGTGGGCGTGCCGGGGGCGTGCCTGCCAGACGGAGGCGTTCCCAAGGGAACGCCTACCGTCTGAAGCCGGCCCCACTGACATCACTAGTGATGTCAGTGGGAGTGATTTTGGCTCTGATAGAGCCAAAATCACTCCTGGCCTTGCGGTTGAAAACCTCAACCGCAGGCTGTTGCTCGCAGTTTCGATGGTCGCGATGGTCAAGACTAGAGATGAGCGGTTCGGATTCTGTGGAATCCGAACCGCTCCGAACATTGGGGATCCGAGTCCACCCGAACCCTGTTCGGGTGTTCACCGCCTGACTCGGATCCCCGTTCGGGGCCGAACGGCGGCCGCCTGATGTCGGATTCTCACTAGAGAATCCGACATCAGGTCTCCTCGCGTGTAGGGCAGAGCGCAGTGATAGCGCTCTGCCCTACACAGACACAGACACACAGCCGCCAGCGGCAGCTGTGTGTTTGTTACAGCAGCCAATGAGAGTCACACAGACTCTCATTGGCTGCTGCACGGAGGGAGCCGGCTGGAGCTCACACATGAGCTCCGTCTTCCGGCTCCCTCCTCAGCGTGTGACAGAGCGGACGGCGCGGGAGCGGGGAATCAGGTAAGTTTTATTTTTTTTATTTTTTTACTTGTCAAAGGTCCGGGGGCGCTACTGGGGGGGGGTCTGCACTACTGGGGGGGTCTGCTACTGGGGGGGGCTATACTACTGGGGGGGCCATACTACAGAGGGGCCTGCTACTGGGGGGGGCTATACTACTGGGGGGGTCTACACTACTGGGGGGGGGTCTGCTACTGGGGGGGGCTATACTACTGGGGGGCCATACTACAGAGGGGCCTGCTACTGGGGGGGGGCTATACTACTGGGGGGGTCTGCTACTGGGGGGGCCATACTACTGGGGGGGATCTGCACTACTGGGGGGCCATACTACAGAGGGGCCTGCTATACTACTGGGGGGGTCTGCACTACTGGGGGGGGTCTGCTACTGAGGGGGGCTATACTACTGGGGGGCCATACTACAGAGGGGCCTGCTACTGGGGGGGCTATACTACTGGGGGGGGTCTGCTACTGGGGGGGCCATACTACTGAGGGGCCTGCTACTGGGGGGGGGGCATACTACTGGGGGGGCTTACTACTACTGGGGGGGGCTGCTACTGGGGCAGCCTACTACAGGGGGGGCCATACTACAGGGGGGGCCCATACTACAGGGGGGGCTACTACTGGGGCAGCCTACTACTGGGGGGGCCTGCTACTGGGGCAGCCTACTACTGGGGGGGCCATACTACTGGGGGGGCATACTACTGGGTGGCATGCTAATGGGGGGCATACTACTGGGGGGGCCTGCTAATGGGGGGCATACTGCTGGGTGGCATGCTAATGGGGGGCATACTACTGGGGGGGCCTGCTAATGGGGGGCATACTACTGGGGGGCATTCTACTGGGGGCACTGCATAGTGGACCCTACTACTAAGGGGACTGCATAGGGGGCACCACTGCTGGGGGACATTGTGTAAGGGACACCGCTACTGTGGGCATTGTGTAAAAGGGTCACTACTGTGGGCATTGTGTAAAAGGGGCACTACTGTGTGTTGTAACATAAATAAGAGACACTACTTTATGGTGTAATGTGAATCAGGCCCTATGTGCGGTGTAATGCTAATAAGATTGTGCACTGTGACTCCTAGGGCAGTAGCCCACTTTGTAAACAAGTACTGTGACTCTGCTGGCCGTACCCCACTGGGTGGGTGCACTACTTTTCATTTCTGCCACTGCTGTGTGGCAATGTGTCATAGATGTGCTTTATACTGTGGTATCTGTGTCGTTGTGCCGCTGCTTTGTCGCTTAGTAACCAGTCAGCTCACTGCAACCTTTGGCCAATAATGTTGAAAACAATATTATAAGCTGTGATATGGTCTAAATTGACTGGAAATTAATGTTATTGAGGTTAATAATACTCTAGGAAGAAAAAAAAGACCAATTTATGTGATTTTAGCTTTTTTTGTCAATTTTTGTAAAAAAATCCAAATCCAAATCCAAATCCAAATCCAGTCACCGCAGTTTGGCAAATCCAAATCCAAATCCAAAGCCGGACAATGAATTAGAACCAAATCCAAATCCGGCAAAAATGGTCCGGCGCACATCCCTAGTCAAGACCATCGCGACCATCATCCTGCACGCTCGTATATGCTGTGGGTAGTGACCCACAGCTATACGAGCGTCCAGGAGGACGCTCCATATTAATGGAGGTGGGCCCTGATTCAGAGCGAGCGCTCTGGTCAGAGCGTCCGGCTCTGAATCAGGGCCTTAGTGCTTTATATAATATCATATAAATATATGTTAATAACAATTGGCTTCAATCTGCTGCACTCAAGCTTCTGCGGTGCCTTTGGTATTTTTACAAGTCGCCAGCGCGCCTTGTTACCTACTCGTACTCCGGGTGTCTCCCCTCCAGGTCGCCAGTCACGGATCCTGTCAGTCGTGGTCCTGCTCGTCTGTGAGTTCTGGAACTCTTCATCTAAACTCTCACTCCATCATCTAGAGTGTTAATTTTGTGCTGCCTACGGTGCTCTGGTTGTGCTGTGCCTGCGACCCCGCCGCTCGTTGTAGTCATCTATAACCATCTCAGCCTGTTACCATCTCGGCTCCCAAAGCCGTATGCCGGCTGTCTAGTCACACCTTCGGCCCACAAAGCCGTATCTCAGCCTGTTACCATCTCGGCTCTCAAAGCTGCATCATGGCTGTCTAGCCACACCTCGGCCCACAAGGCTGCACATTAGCCTGTTACCATCTCGGCTCTCAAAGCCGCATCCCGGCTGTCTAGCCACACCTCGGCCCACAAGGCTGCATCTTAGCCTGTTACCATCTCGGCTCTCAAAGCCGTATCACGGCTGTCTAGCCACACCTTGGCCCACAAGGCTGCATCTTAGCCTGTTACTATCTCGGCTCTCAAAGCCGCATCCCGGCTGTCTAGGCGCACCTCGGCCCTCAAGGCCGTATCTCAGCCTGTTAACATCTCGGCTCTCAAAGCCCCATCATGGCTGTCTAGCCACACCTCGGCCCACAAGGCTGCATCTCAGCCTATTATCATCCCAGCTCTTAAAGCCACACCCGGCAAGTTAAGTCCAGGCAGCCACCTAGGTACAGGTGAACGTGTCCAGTTCTAAGGGAACAGCGGGTGGCTGTTATTGGTGAAGACCTCGCCTGTGTGATTCTAGAAGTCTTACACGGTGAGTTCTAGGAGACCGTAACAGGTATGTGACCACACTATGTAAATATAAAAAATCATACAAACTCGGCACTCACCTGCTTTTTTCCCAAACTGTAATATATTCAAATATATTCAAATTCAGGGATGTTAGTTCCAAAATATGCCTGAATTTGAATTAGGTGAGTACCGAGTTTGTATGATTTTCTTATTTAAATAGTGTGGGCACATACCACTGGCAGCGAAGATGCTTGAGTGCCGTGAAGCCAATTGTTTATATAAATATTTTGTGGTCACACTTTCTATGGCACCCCAATTTTCCATACTGTATGGAAGTCAAATTTTGTCAGCTTATTCCCCAGGTGCTCATTAACTGATATGCTTGGGTGTGGTTTTTTCTCTTTAAGCCAGTACCTGTTTGTATTTAAAATCTGTGTGATAGCTGGAACCAAATGAGGCAGAGCAATGCTAATATTTTGAAACCAGAAGGGGAAACCGTGACGTGGTTGGTCAGCCTGACAAATTATTGCAATAATGGAACTTTAAAAAAAAAAAAAGTTTAAATGGATAAAAAATATAAAAAGTAAAAGATGGGAGTAAGATGCTTATCTTTCTGGAGAGGTGCAGTCTGGGAAGGCCAAACGCGTTTCGTCAGCATGCCCTTGATAACGTCCATCTGACAAAATGCGTTGGGCCTTCCCAGACTGCACCTCTCCTGAAAGATAGGCATCTTACTCCCATCTTTTACTTCTTATATTTTTAATCTTTAAAAAAAAAAAAATCAGTTTTTTTTTCCTTAAAAAGTGCTGTTTTATTTGACTACCAGTGCAGCAGTGCCTGATGTTAGTGCTGTTTTATTATTCCACCTATTTCTAGCCTATTTTTACAGTGATATTTTCTTGAATATATTTTATGCCTGATCTGTTTTTTACTAAATACAACTGATGTTATATTTTTAACACACTTCTCAGTCAAAATTGTATGGCTTGGGACACTAGAGGTCGCTGTCACCCTATTTTCTTTGTTTTGCCTATATATATATATGTGTATATATATATATATATATATATATATATATATATATAAAAATTGGGGCAGTACTATATCAGTAGTCCAGAGCCACACAGGTCACTCCAGGGCTTGCACAAAAATTCTTTATGTAAATAGTTCCATCAACGTTTCGGGATTGTGCAGAGTCCCGTTATCAAGATGCAAGCAGTATAAAATCAATCCAAATGTTAGCTTACCTTATATACCCATGTAAGTGATCTATGGTGCCGACGGAGGTGAAAGTGGCGTCCACGCTCATCAGAGGGTGCACTACAGATGACGTCATTGCCCCGTTGGTGTAGTTTACCATAGTAACACAAAACACCGTCTCTCCCTTTGCCGGTCAGCTAAAAAAGTAAAAACAACATCTAAGTCAAAGAGCATAACTGTATCCTCAAAATGGGAGCACCTCAATAAGATACATAAGTGTAATTGAATATAATTAAATATACGATATCTCCTCTATTAGATTCTCTGCTCTTGAGGAGAAAAGCAACATATTATCGAGAAAAGTAACATATTATCCTAGGCAACTCAGGCATATCTATGCAGATATTCATAACATGTATCAATCTGTCTCTGAAAGAGCTTAATTAGCCTCTAACACGCATTGCGTACACAAATACAGGAACAACATTTTTAAAGGGAATTCCAATTTATTTTTTCGTTGAGTCCATTAGGATGGAGAGTGTTCAGTCGCAATATCCACTTTGTTTCCAGTTTGATCAAATCCTGTGTCCTGTCACCTCCCCTAACTTTGGGAGGGATGTGGTCTATAATCTTATATCTTAAGGAATCCAAGGAGTGTTTATGCAATTTAAACTGTTTAGCTACTGACTGTTCGATGTCTTTACCAGCCAGTGATTGTCTAATTGCTGAGCGATGTAAAGCGATACGCTCTTTAAATGTACGGGTTGTCATTCCGATATAATACATGCTGCATGGACATATTATAAAATATATAACATATTGAGACGAACAATTAAGGACATGTCTAATATTATATGTCTCATTTGAAAGAGGATGTTGGAATTCTGATCCCGCTTTAAGAAAACCGCAAGTGGTACTCGACGTACATTTATAGCAGCCAGGTTTCTTTATCTGACCAAAGGGACCCAGGTTTTGTGTACGGTTGGTAACATCAGCTTTTACCAGGATATCACGTAGATTTTGTCCCCTTCTAAATCTTGTCATCGGTTTGGTGTTTTTAAAGCAAGGGAGATCTTGGTCACTGGAAATGATGGGCCACGTGGCTCTTGATGCTCTGGGAATGACAGGACTAGCTGTGGAATATTTGGTTGACCAAATAAATGTACTGTAATCTCTGACGTTGTGTTTTGTATTTTGGCTTTCAAGGAGCTTTACAACACCTTATTCTTCATAGTAATAAGGTGTTGTAACTTATAGCCTCTATTACTGAATTTTTCAACCACGACGTCCAGAGCTTTAGGTAGATCCTCTTTATTGCTGGTAATTCTAGCTATCCTATGCATCTGGGAAAACGGAAGACCCTCTTTTAAAGCCTTTGGATGGTGGCTGCTGACTTCAAGGAGTGTGTTTCTATCTATTTTCTTATAGAATACCGATGTCGAAATTTGTCCTTCCGTAAGGGTGATTTGTACATCCAGGAAATCAATAGTACTTTTATTGCATTTGTAAGTGAATTTGATTGGAGTGTTAAGATTATTAATGCTTGTCATCATATTGTTAAATTGTTCTTCACTTCCATTCCAGAGTACAAACAGGTCGTCTATATATCTCGTGTACCACAGGATATGTTGGCTATAAGTAGGGTCCTGTAACATATATTAATTTTCAAATTTAAACATGAATGTATTCACATACGCCGGGGCCACATGGGACCCCATAGCGCAGCCAGCCAGTTGTAAATAATAGGCTCCATAAAAAATAAAGTAATTCCTAGTTAGCGTCAAATGTAAAAGTTGTAAATATAAGTCGATGTTCAGTCCTAGAGGTTCAGTTAATTCATACAGGAATTGTGTCATAGCTGCTATGCCTTGATCATGAGGTATAGACGTGTATAGACTACACACGTCCATAGTGCATACGATAACTTGTCTATCCAGGTTGGAAAATTCTCTACGTTTATTCAAAAAAGATTTAGGGGGTCATTCAGACCCGGTCGTTAGCGCCGATGCGCTCGGACCGGGTCGATGGCCCCCCACAGAGCATGCGCACGATGGCGCCGGCGCTGTTGTGCGCATGCGTGAGACCCGCTACGACCGACAGCGCCGGTCGTAGCGGGTCTTTTTCCAAAGGGGGCGAGCTGTTGATGTTGATTGACAGCTCGCCCCGTTTGGAAGGCGGGCCGGGGGGGTGGCAGCCCAAACGGGGGCGTTCCCATGGGAACGCCTACCATTTGGGGGCGGGCCCACTGACATCACTATTGATGTCAGTGTCAGTGGAGAGCTTCCGGCTCAGACAGAGCCGAAAGCTCTCCGGGGCTTACGACAAGGGAGACCTTGTCTCGTCGTAAGCCCCGATGGTCGCGATGGTCTTGACCATCGCGACCATCACCTTAGGCGGTCGTAAGGCTGTGGGTGTTAACCCGCAGCCTTACCACCGCAAAGGAGGATGTCTTGAAAATTCAAGAGGTCCTCCCCTCATTCAGACCGACCGCACGCTCTGTGCGACCGGCTCTGAATGAGGTCCATAGTGTATTTTAAGTAGGTGGGTTGTTTTATTATGTGAGGTTGAATTATTATATCCAGAAATTCGGAAACTGGTTGGTAGAGTGACCCCCTGGCAGAGATGATGGGTCTGCCAGGGGGATTCTCTATGTCCTTTTGAATCTTCGGAACCGTGTATAATGCTGGTGTCACTGTATTTTTTTTAATAAGAGCTGTGAGTGGTTGAGGATTGATGATTTTGGACTGAGACGTGGTCAGCCTGTAACCAGCATCAGATGGAAGGTGTTAAGGGGCACCCATACATCAGTAATCAATTGGGGCAATGCTAAGTTTTGCGGATGATTGTGTAAAAATCAAACCGGCAATGTATGGGGTTCACCGATTGCTAATTCCTACCAAAAAGTGATTGGAATCGGTGTATCAGGTTGTCCAACATGCTGGATTTCACCTGCCAATCACAGCAGCCCTGTCATTTACTGCCCAGACTCCCAATCATACATGGGGGAGAAGCAGTATCAGTGCACATAACACATACATCTGCCCTAATGCATCCTTGCCGACTATCTGGCTGCTCCTTCCGGGAGGGAGCAGCCAGATCGGCAGAACAAGGGGCGTGGCCAGACGGGTTGAGGTCGGTTTGCGGCTGTGACAGGGGGCTGGGCCACCAGATCGCATAATTTTGGCCCCGCTCCCGCTACACAAACAGGCATTGTGAAGCAGGGCCCGGGGCCAAAATTACACGATTCAGCGTGAATCGCATCAGCGCCTGCTGTGGGCTTTAACAGGTATTGGCGGGGGGGATGAGGGATTGGCGGCAGGCGGGAGGCTTGCCTGCCTTTCCGGGGGGGCAGGAGCTGCACCCGTTTATCGTGAGGCTCCCGCCCGAATCAGGTGGGTAGGCAACCCTGCCTAATGTACTGTCCTGCACATGTCACTGTGGAATGAAGAGGTCTGGTCGCTACTTCTAGAGTCTGCTGACAATGAATGAAAGAGCAAGAGTTCTTATAGGAGGCATAAACCAAATGTATTAGGGAGAACTGATACTGTAGCTGCAAATTGTAAATGTGAAAATTATTATTTCAACTTTTAATATTTTTCCTAAGAAATCTTTAAATTTTTCTGCCTGAAACCTTAGTTTAGATGAAAATATGAAAAAAATTAACTTTTGTAAAAGCTCTAATTATAAGGTAAATATGTGTAAGTTTTATTAAGATTTTCATTTAAATACAACAATTTTGTACAGGGAAATAAAGAAAACAAATGTAACTCAGACATCATACTATGGGCCTGATTCAGCAAGGAACGCAGTTGCTAATACGCACGCAATCGTCCAATTGTTACGTACTGCGCATGTGTATGCATCGCAGTGCGCATGCACGAACTAGCCATTGCAGTCGGGACTACGATCGCAGCGGTTACACAGACCCATCGCAGAGTGATTGACAGGAAGTGCCGTTTGTGGGTGGTAATGGGGGGGGTCGTCCGAACGCAGGCGTGCCAGTGCATTTCAACGTCGTTGCAGGGGCATGCATAAATTATCCACTGTGATGCCATACGTAGCCTGAGGACACATAGCGTGCGCTGAAGTTAGCAATTTCTGAGTAAGGTCAGAGCTTGTGCAAGTGTGCGTGAGGCTGCGATGGTACTCTATTGTACCGATGGATTTCGCAGTCCTGCTAAACATTACGGATGTGTGTAAGGTAAAGTGGGCGTCCTTATGCTGTGCTGATATTCCATTGTGATCACAGTGGATTAGCATACTTTCGCAGTGAGACTGCATGTGTAATCGCTATTGCATTCACATCTGCGTTCCTTGCTGAATCAGGCCCTGTATACTATATACATAAACATAATGAGCAAATCGAAATACAGTCATAAACAAGACATTAGTGTTTAATAAATACATGTTCTCAATTTCTTCAACAAGGTAATTTATATACTTATTATAAACTGAATACATTTTCACCTAAATTTGCAGTGTACAATTATATGCATTACACGTGCAATTATTTAAAAAAAATTGTACAATAAAATAATACTTGTAAGAATAATGCACTATACAATGTTAATTGATTATCTATTATATATATAAAAGAAGAAGCTTGTTTGTTCTTGGCGAGTATCTTCCACAGCTCTCAATGTAAAGCTGCCAAATCTTATATAGTTAATTAATATCAACAAAGTAAGTTATTAGACCACATAGCGACAATGCGGCAAAGCGACACAGTGACAAAGCTTTTCATTGGTCTGTTTGTTTGTCTGTCCAGTTATGCATTCGGACACTCCTGCATCGATTGGGTTTAAACCAATGCGAGGTGGTCCAGTTGGATCCTGGACAGGTTTTAGGGGGTTAGGGTCCCAGTCAGACCTTCAGTTGGTGTGCGCTTAGCAGAACATTGACCCGGGAGCCTGTTCTGAGCCTTCCACTCAATGGATTTGGATGAAATCTTCACAGGGTAGTAACATTGGATCCCAGAAGACATATTAAGGGGGTTGATGTCGCGGTTGGACCTCCCGTTGACGTACGCTGGGCAGAACTTTGACCTGGGGAGGCTGTTTTGGGCCTTCCACTGGATGGATTTGGACGAAAACTTCACAGGGTGATAACATTGGATCCCTATAGACATACTAGGGGGTTGAGGTCCCGATAGGATGGATTTGGATAAATACTTCACAGAGGGTGTCAATTGGTCTGGGATGCTTAATGGAGTGGTTGGGGTCCTGGTCGGAGTGGTTGGGGTCCTGGTCGGACCTCACGGTGGAGTGCGCTGACAGAACTTTGACCCATGGAGCCTGTTCAGACCCGGGGATCCTGTTTTGAGCCTTATGTACAAAAACTTCACCGAGTGCTAGCATTAGATCCCAGAAGAAACACTAGGGGGTTGAGGTCCCGGTCGGACCTCCCGTTGATGTACACTGGGCAGAAATTTGACCCAGAGAGCCTGTTCTGGGCCTTCCACTGGATGGATTTGGATGAAAACTTCACAGAGGGGTGGCAATTGGTCTGGGTTGCCTAATGCAGTGTTTGGGGTCCCGGTCGAAACTCACGATGGAGTGCGCCAGGCAGAACTTTGACCAAGGGAACTGTTCTGGGCCTTCCGCTGTATGGATTTGGATAACATCACATAATAAAGCTTGAGGATTTAAACCTGGTCAGTGCAGGGTACTTCAGCTAGTTATCAATATAATTACTTTGGACCACATGTATTATTATGAAAATAGTGCAATATATAAATATAGTGCAATATATAAAAATAGTACAATATATGCAATATATAAAGCTCATCTTTGTTCATTGTCAAATGCCACAAGAATGCACTGGTTTCCCACAGTAACACTTAACTAGTTATCAGGACCACAGCATGCACTAGGTACTAGTTACATGGTACTACAGACTAAATGAGCTGATGAGATTGACAATTGATGTAGAGTAAAAAGTGCAGGCAACAGAGGACAGAGCCAGGAGTGACACCAACTGAGAGAGTGTAAATTGAGATTATCACTGATAGCTTAGAGAGATAAAGTTAGTGAAGAAAGAGCAGTATAAGAGGGTGGTTTACAGTGTCAAAGGCTGCAGTAAGGTCAATGGACCTTGGATTTAACAGAAGGAAGATCATTAGTGTATGTGGAGTGGAGGGGTGAAAGCCATGTTGGAGAAAGTCAAGGAGAGGGTTTTCAGAGAAAAAGATGGTGAGGCGGGTGTAGACAAGCATCTCATGTATCCTGAAAGTGAAGGGGAGGAGAGAGCGGTAGTTTGATAGTGAGGTAAAGTCGAGAAAGGATTTTATTTGAGAATGGGAAAGATGAAGACATATTTGAAGGAAGAGAGGAAGGTATTTATGGAGAGGGAAAGGTTGAATGTGTGGGAGAAATTAAGTCATATATTAGGGGAGAGGGACAAAGAATGTATGAGAAGTTTGAATCAAGGGGGCAGGATGACTTTTTCTACAGTGGTGACTGGTAAGGAGACAGGAGAGCTTGGGGGAGAAAGGGAATGGAGAGAAGTTAGAAAAGGAGGGCCTGGCAAAAAGAGATTGCCCATATAGTTGATTGAAAGAGTTGAAGAAAGATTGTTTAGCTAGTGATAGGGCGGAATTGTAGGAAGAGACTAAAGTGAAGGAAGTCAGCAAGAATGCGAGACTTCCTCCACTTGCTTTTGGCAGTTCAAGAATAGTTTTGAAGGAACAAGATCAGCAGCAGTTGTGGTCCGACGTAAAAATCTATTGTACAAGGAGAGAGCAGGGTTGAGGCAGTCTACCTCATCTGTATCATCCCTGTCTGCCACTTCCCTTTAGAATGTAAGCTCTCACAAGCAGGGCCCTCTTTCCTCATGTACTTCTCCTTCCCTTACTTATACTATCATTATACCTAATTTCCCACAACGGCACCTAACGTTTGGTTGCTGACACCCTGCTGCTTTTTTAAGTGTTACAATCGCTAATCCAGAGTGTACAAACTATGTCCTTGTCCTGCATTGTTTTGTACTGTTAATAACGGTGTGTGCTTATTTGCTTATGTACTTTGAAGGTGCTGTAGAGCCCTTGTGGTGCCATATAAATAAAAGATAATAATAACTAGGAAATCTCAGCGGTAACCGCCTTAGTTATGGTGGATGAATATTAGTTACTGAGGATATTATGGAGATAATGAGTCCAAAATTTGAAGGTATTTGTCATAAAGAGATCTTCTAAATATGGTGGAACAACCACATTTGTAAGAGCAATCTGAAAAATGTTAGCTAATCTCCTTTATCAAGAAGTGTAGGGTACCACAGTTCACACACTGCACGTCCATAGGACTCAAAGAGTAGTATAGGTTGAGTCTCCCATATCCAAATATTCCGAAATATGGAATATTCCGAAATACAGAATAATTTTAGCATGACTGAGAAAGTGAAACTTTGCTTTCTGAAGGTTCAATGTACACAAACTTTGTTTAAAGCACAAAATTATTAAAATACAGTATAAAATAACCTTCAGTCTTTGTGTATAGGGTGTATATGAAACATAAATGAATTTCATGTAGGTACACAAATTTTTTTTAATGCACAAAATTAGTAAAAATATTGTATCAATGACCTGCAGGCTGTGTGTATAAGGTGTATATAGAACATAAATGCATTATATTTTTAGATTTGGGTCCCATTCACAAGATATTTCATTATGGTATGCACATGTTCCAAAATACGGAATATTCCGATATCCAAAATATCCCTGGTCCCAAGCATTTTGGATATGGGAGACTCAACCTGTATTGAGGCAATTATGTCATGTCCAATGCAATCAGATTGTCAGTGGATCTTGTTATATGTTGTTTAAGGTCTTTGAACTGCGCACTCTGGGCCACCTGTAAGGGTTCCACCACGTCAACTTCCTTGAGGCTGGCCGCAAGGCATGTTTAATGTAAACTATGTGAGGAGAAATGAATAATTAAATAACACAGCAGTCGGTGCTTGAGATGCCAGCAAGACGTGCTGCTATATCTGGCTGCAAATAACTGTCACAGTTTCCATACTACCCAGGTCACATGTTCCAGGTCACCCAGCAGGTGCACAGGAAGAGTTCAGTAACTGACAGTTTCCAGACCAACCAGCAGGTCATATGTTCGAGGTCAGCCAGCAAGTGCACAGGGAGAGTTCACCAACTGTCACATTTTCCAGAACACAATGGTGATGCATTGTAAATGGCGGGTGGACATTTTGCCAACTAACTCAAAAACTAAGCAACCAATTACAATGCCAATATTTTTCTGCAACTCTACAGACCAAGACCTTTAATTTGGTATAAGATGTGCTCTGCTCAGACAACTGCATCATAGAAATATGTCACTCATAGAAGTTGTCATTCTACTATTAATATATAGATATAGTAGCGTAGGAAACTATTTTGTACATACTGTACAATAAAATATGCCTGTACATGAGATATAAAGAGTGCAAGCTTATCTTAATTCCATTAAGAAACAAATGGGAAGGTAGTATTCTGGCTAGAAAGGTCCTTCTCATCTCGAGATGAAAGGTATCTAATGGAAGGTGCAGTCAGATGGTCAGTCAATTTTTTGTCAGGAGCCAATTAACCTGCCAGTATATTTTTGGATTGTGGGAGGAAACACAAGCAAGGGAAGAACATACAAACTGCACACATATAGGGCCGTGGTGGGAAACGAACCACCAAAAAAACACAAAGAAAACTTAATAGTGGTGCAGTTGTCAATGTCCACAATATTACATAAATTCTAAAAGGTGAACTCTTTAAAGACTGCTGACTCCTCTTATCCAGAGTCCAAACCAGAACAAGACCAACCTTAGAAACAATCTCTGTTTAACAATTCAATTCTTTAAAGTTCACAATTTTAAATCATTTGTGAGGATTATTATGGATTATCAGTGATTTATTGCACATTATTTGGTCTTGGTATTTTAAGAATTTTAAGACAACATGAGAGGGGGAAAGCCACACCCCTGGTGAAGTCCCAATGACAAAAACGCGTTGGGTGCCCTTCCAGTTTTGTCCTGGTAGTGATTCTTGTTTGGTAAGATGGAATCTGAGTCGAATGTGGCATTCATCAGAAAAACTTGTTGACGTTTGATAATCTGTAAGAGGTCATTTTACTGGAGTTTTGTTTTTAATAATGTTATCATAAAAACCAATGGTATTACACTATTCAAGTCTGTGATGGCTTGTGATTATTATAGGTTTGACAACTTTGGGTCTATCTATTGTGGCTGCATTGAGGAGTAGGGATGAGTAGCTTTGATTTGCAATTATACAAGATTTATTGGTATACATGTAGAACGGCTGAGAGGGATAGAGAGGGCAAAGTACAATTTGATATTTCTTTACTTATTAAATGATGGTATTTTATTTGCTAGAGTAATATGGCAGGTAAACACATACTGTAGAACAAATATGATTTTTTAGAGTTTAAAGTGCATTTTTTTATTTAATAGTGTTGCTTAGAAACAGAAAAAAAATTCCTTCTAACTTCTCACTATTATTATTATTTAGTATAAAAGATTGACTACAGAATAAATGATAAAATATAGCCAATTTGATTTTATACTCATGGGTTTGTTATCTCGCTACTTACAGCACACACTGTACCTTCCTCCTCTTGTAATAATACATCACTAACATTCTGTCTGCATTATGTCTTATTTATTCCAGAACACTCTATTCAAGTTTGATGGTCTATAATTAAATATACATTAAGATGGGAGGAAAGTCACATATATAACAAATGGCTATCATACAGTATAATCAGATTTCACATTTACTAATGCGAAAGGGGATTTCCATCTTCAGATTACTTTAATTTATTGGTTTGTATTTGCTTCTCTACATCTTTTATTAAATGTATTATCATCTCTTTCTAACTTATCTCAGTGCGCCTTAGCCCTAGGATATGACAACTCTTTGCTCTATTCTTTGCATTGGATAGTAGTGTATCCAGCCCCCGATAATTAACATTCTAACTCGCCACGGAATCCGGAGCAATTCATCATTGCTCCGGCGTGGTAACAGCTGATGCAAAATCAGCTGTCCCCACGAGCGGCTAAGTGACAGTAGTGTGCATGCATTACCTACAGGTCACATACGCGCACAAGAGCCCTGACAGCTGGCGGAAAGAGTGGATTGTGATCCACAAGCTGGAGCATCTGAAGATGGCGAATGTTCACGCACTCAAGCTCCGAAAATATTGTATTGGCTTGATGAATTCTGTCCCCATGCTAGTGTATAAGGGCAGCGGGCCATTCCGCAAGAGGAAGGCAAGCAGGAGATATCTGCTTTACCTTCTTGATGGATGGCCCGAAAACTTAATTTTTACAATTGCAATTTTCATTTACTTGCTTTTGTCAAAATTAAGTGATGATGAATAGGCTCCAAAGTAAGGTGCTTAGTCAAGGTTGCCGGGGGGTATGTACTCAGCAATACATTAAAGTACTGCAATCCGAAGGCAGTAAATCTCTTAAATTTGTGCCATATACTGTAAACATTTTACAGAGTTTTGCCAAATATAAAACCCTTGTACAAAAGATTATTTGTTCTAAAGTGGTCTGTCATTAAAATGGCAGAATCTGATTGGTTGCTATGGATGACCCCATGTGTACTACAAAGTGACGTATAGATCAGTTTTCATAAACCTCCTTCCTGGAATCTAGCCTTAGCCTCTGGTAGGTGACTCTTTTCCTCTTGGAAGAAACAGAATAATATTGTAAGCCTATGGGGGAGATGTATCAACCTTCTAAAGAGGTCAGGTTGAGAAGTTGTCCATGTAGCGACCAATCAGCTTCTGGCTATCATTTTATAGAATGGACTAGATATATTATAGCTATAAGCTGATTGGTTGCTATGGGCAACTTCCTCACCTGTTCTTTTAAGAATGCTATAGGCAACTTCCTCACCTGTCCTTTTAAGAAGGTTTGATGTGTCTCCCCTATGTGAGTTATTCCCCATAACAATTCCTTCTGCACCATCTTCACAAACAGTAATTTAAGGACACCTTCAAAATGATCTATGTACAAAAAGTATCCTTTTCTCAGTATATATTTTTGTCATGCTGTGCAATTTTGCATGCTGACACCCTGTTTGGTAACATAAATAATTTCAGTGGTCATGAAAATGGAAATTCAATAGGATTGATCCATTATTAACTCATCAATGATGTCTGAAATGCAGGTGATCTAGCAGGGAAATGTAGCTTGGTGCCAAATGGTGTTTCTCTCTTAAGAGCACCGGGCCATCAGCTGATGATTCTTTACAAATCAATATCGCAAGACATTTGAGTCAGGAAGAGAAGGGGAGTAGGTTTGCTGAGATCATTAGAGCTTGGTTTAGAGAAGTGGAAAAACTGACTTTTGTAATGTGTCCTCTATATGATCTTGGGCAAGACACACTATCCCCTAGAGTCACTCATCTCGTCTATGCTCCAAGGGGCAGGAATGAGCCCAGAATTCTTACATACAGTATCACTTATATGTGATCTCTGGTGAATGTTTTGTATCAGGGGTATAATTTACATGTCACATTTATGTTAAGTGGGATGGATAAACACTCAACATTAAATACACATAATCCAATGGCTATAGTAATTAAAGAGAACGCAGAGTAATTATTTGACATTAATATATATCTAAGGCTGTGTATTACAGGGCTGAATACTATACATTAAATTACTGGACTATTTGATAAATAATTACATTTTTGGATAAAATTCTGCATCTCACTCTCCACAGCAGGTTGACCATGCCCCCGTGACTCGTGCCTACCCACTAGAGGCATGGACATACCCCAGTATAACATGCTTACACCCCTGATTTGTGTGCGAATCAGCCCCAGTCCTTAGCTGCCTGTGTGCTACCAGCAACTCAGTGGGCCCCATTTATAAATGAACGAAGATACCAGCAGCAATTTTCGTTTAGTATCACTGTGATACAAACGAAAATGCCACTAGTATTTATCAATACTTACCCCTCCGGTGAGGTCCAGTGAAGTCCTCCTCATTGGCGCGGTTCTCCGCTCACTTTCGGGAAGACTAATGCTGCCATCGCCGGGCACCAGTGTAATGCGCATGCACAACGGTGCGTCTGCACATGTGCATGACAGGGACATGACAGTACCTGGAACGCTTCGCTGAAGCCGGAAAGGCACCGCTGGGCAGGGGCGAAACTACTGGTGGTGCAGCCAGTGATTGCACCGGGACTTGCCGCAATATAGGGGTCCACACTGCTTGTATGACAGGCTGCAGTGCAGCCGCTTACCGGGCAGTCATCAAGGCTGTGACTGAGCCGGCCGGCATCTACACGGAGGGGCTCAGCACTGCTGTACACTACTGGGTAATAAAGCCCAGTTGTCTCTGCAGTGGGGTCAGAGGAGCATGGGCTGAGCTCTGATTGGAGGAGTCCATCACATGCTCCTCTGACCCAGGTGCAGTGCAGCCTCATGGGTGTGACTCATTGTGAGGCTGTGATTACTGCTCTGCCGGTTGCCTGTGGATGCTGCTGGTAAGTACACTATGTGGGCACTATAGGTGGCATAATGTGTGGGCACTATAGGTGGCATAATGTGTGGGGACTACAGTGTAGCATAATTTGTGGGCACTACAGGTGGCATAATGTGTGGGCACTAGAGGTGGCATAATGTGTGGGGACTACAGGTGGGATAATGTGTGGGGACTACAGGTGACATAATGTGTGGACACTACAGTGTAGCATTATGTGGGCACTACAGGTGGCATAATGTGAGGGGTACTACAGTGTAGTATATTGTGTCGGGCACCATTTGCATCTCTCTGTCACCCACTGCCTCTCCCCTCTCCCTGTCACACTGCCTGTCACCCTCTCCCTCTCTGCCTGTCACCACTCCCTATCACCCTCTCCCTATCACCCTCTCCCTGTCACCCACTGAAGGTCACCCTCTCACCCACTGCTTTTCCCCTGTCACTACTGCCTGTCACCTCTACCTATCACTCTCTCCCTGTCACCCAATGCCTATCCACTCTCCCTTTCACCCATTGCCGGTCAACTATCCCTGTCACCCTCTCCCCCTCTCTGTCGCCCACTGCTTCTCCCTGTCACCTCTCACCCTCTCCCACTGTCACCCACTGCCTCTTTCCTCTCCCTGTCACCTCTCCCTGTCACCCACTGCTTCTCCCTGTCACCTCTCACCCTCTCCCCTGTCACCCACTACCTCTTCCCTCTCCCTGTCACCTCTCCCTGTCACCCACTGCTTCTCCCTGTAACATAGAGCCTGTCTCCTCTCCCTATCACCCTCTCCCTGTCACCCACTGCCTCTTCCCTCTCCCTGTCACCTCTCCCTGTCACCCACTGCTTCTCCCTGTAACATACAGCCTGACTCCTCTCCCTATCACCCTCTCCCTGTCACCCACTGCTTCTCCCTGTAACATACAGCCTGTCTCCTCTCCCTATCACCCTCTCCCTGTCACCCACTGCTTCTCCCTGTAACATACAGCCTGTCTCCTCTCCCTATCATCCTCTCCCTGTCACCCACTGCCTCTTCCCTCTCCCTGTCACCCACTGCCTGTTATCTCTCCCTGTCACCCATTGCTTTTCCTTGTCACCTTCTTGCCTCTCTTTGTCTACCTCTTGCCTCTCCCTGTCACCCTCTACCTCTCTCTGTCACCCACTGCGCTTTGAACTTGGAGTAGGGCAGAGGAGGGGTGCCCAAAGCAAATTTTTGCACCCGGGCCCACCACTCACAAGTTCCGACACTGCCGCCGGGTCTCCATTGCCGGCAGTGGGGAGCGTATTGCCCTCACTATCTAAAGATGGCAGGAGCGATGCTTGTCAAACAGCGATAATATTAGATTACCGCTGTTTGTTATATCCCGAAAGGAGCGCTAAAGGGGTTATGCTTCGTTGTAAAATAGGGGCCAATCTCTGCCTTTTCACCTGTATTACATGATACATCCCATCAGGACATTGTTCAAAAGATGGGGTGGGACAATACACAAGGAATGAAAGATGCAGAACTGCCAAAAAAACGTTTGTTGTATAGAGGGGGGAGATGGTTTATGATTAGATATGAAATATATAAGGTCTCATTTAGAGTCAGGAACATATCCAGCTAAAGTTTGCAAATCTGCGCCTGGACAAACCCTGCCACCACACCAGGGGCTCTAATTATTAACATTATTTTTACTAAAATAAAGTGAAACAGGGTGTTTTCACACCCTTTTCACGTTATTTTAGTATCACCTACAGTTACCAAAGGGCAATTGGAGTAGAATTCGTAAAATTTTACTCCAACCCCTAAGTATCACTTATTTTTAGTAATCAGATCGCATTTCCCATAATTGTAATGGGAAATGTGATCTGACCAAAGTTACTAAAAATAAATTGTGAAAAAATACCGGGGAAAGCCCTGTGATAATAACGCCACCTGGAGGTGGCATTATCCAGGGTCTCCCCCGGTTACTGGACTCCTGCTCCGCTCTGAAGGGCAAAGCAGAGTCCGGAGCCGGCCCCAGTAATCAGCTGTGTGGTCTAAACAGACCACACGCTGATACACTGTAAAAAAAGTAAGACTCGTGATTTTTCGGGCAATACCCCGCAACCCCCGGAAGAGTGGCCGGACCTCTCGAATCCTGCCCACTTCCTTGTGAAGTGCACAGGCTAGGGAGATAATACCACCGGGACCCGTGAATGCCAACATTTTGCTGCAATGTGGAAGGGGCCTAATGATGTGAAATCTGGCCCCGCCCCCTAATGTAGCCAGTCGCATTTTCTCTCAGTGCTTCTACTGTAGAGGAGATGAAAAAAGTAGCACGTGTGTCACTCAAATCCTGAGCAGCTTTATTTTAACACTGTGCTTTAGAGTTCAGGAGGACAAGCCCCATAACCAACTCTGTACACACATTTTACGTTTCCTGTCCCTGCAGTGCAAATTTGATTTTGCAGAGATGCAAAACTGCACCATCTAGACTGAGATTAACTTCTTATCCTAAGGCAGAGGTTCCCAAACTCCACCATTACAATCCATGTTTTAAGGATATCTATGCTTGAGCACAGGTGACTTAATTAGTACCTCAGTCAATTTGATTTAACCATCGGGACTCAAGCATAGCCTTAAAATCTGGACTGTAATAGCAGCGGTTGGGAACCTCTGCCATAAGGCATACCTCTCAACTTTAATGAACTGGTGATTGTGATTTAGTTGCGCTTTGGGCATACCCAGTGCTCCGGGAGCTGATTGGTTGCTATGAGCAATGTCTTCACTTCTATAAACCTGGACTTTAGTAAATATACCGCTAGGGGGCCTATTCATCAACACTAAAATAACGTTTTTAAGGACATTTTCCTTAAATAACGTTATTTTGGTATTCATGAACAGACTTAACACAGGAGATATGACAGATATCTCCTTGCTAAGTTCCCCTGCGTTAATTTCCACACTCCCCATACATTAGTACGGGGATGTGGAAATTGTGGTATTCATCAAATTCCGAAAATTATAAATTTTCGGAATTTGATGCAGTTACTATTCGCCACTGTGAGGTGGCGAATAGCAGAATCCACTTACCTGTATCAGCGTGTGCAGGTCCCCCGACGAGTCCCTCCGGCGCTCTGCTCCGTCCTCAGGCTCTGGAGGCTGGTCTGTCATGTGTGCTCCCCAGCAGAGCACAAGAAAGTTTAGAAAAAGAAAAAAAAATTTTTTTTTTTTTCTAATCTGTCATGTGGTCTGCAGGGAAACCACATGACAGACCAGCAGGACGGAGCCAGAGGCTGCTGCGCGGACAGGTAAGTTGCGGGGGGGGGGGGGAAGGTGAGCGGAGGAGGGAGGGGGGTGGGGGGGGGGGTCGGGGGGGGGTACGAAACTTAACGCATCTGTAGGCAGTGCTGCGCATGCGCTGGTTTTACAGATGTAACAGCGCATGCGCAGCACTGTTTCCAGACGCGATAAGGTAGTGTAGGCAGGGAATAGTATCTATTTCCCGAAAAGCTGTCATCGCAAAAATGACAGCTTTTCGGAATAGATACTTATGGAGAGGTGGAATGATGAATTCCACCTATAATTAGCTAGAACTCCATGCGAGTTCTAAAGCTAATTATCGCCAGAGAATTTTTACGTTTAATGAATAGGCCCCTAGGTCTCCAATAAATTCTACTTTTACACTTTTCTCCTAAATACTACTTTGCTTCACCTCATTTATGTCTTACATTATTCATGACAGTACTTGGACATTTACTGAACTGTCTTTTTTATGTTTTTACTTATGTTGCTTTTATGACATATTTATGCATCATTTTGCGTATTACTGTACCATGCATCCTAATTCCTACTATAGGTATTGTATCATGCTCAATTAAACATTATTTTTCAGCAAGTATACAGTATTTTAAGGAAAATGCTAAGAGGTGAGGATTAGAGGGGCTGCATACCATCAATTGTCTACTTTTTCATATTACAGTCTTAATATTCCATTTAAAAAAATTGCGATAACTTCTGATTTAAGGGACTGTCCCTGCATGCACATGGGAGCAAATGTATGTTGGCACTTGTAGTGCCCCTATCATGAAATAATCCATTTTGCCCTTGTAATATTGCCCAATAAGCAATCAATAATATTGCCCGCTTAATATAACCATAAATTAATGTTGCCCCCTTCCCAAGATGTAGTCATTAAATAATTTTGCCTCCACAAGATAATTAGCCCCTTCCCTTAGTCAATAAATAAATAATGGTTGCCTCATAATTAATACTGTATTACGCTCAGGGCCGTAACTAGGGTAGTGCGACCAGTGCCATGGCGCAGGGCAGGGGGTGCTGTTTGGGCCTGTCAGTTTTCCTGTTTATTATCATTCTCACTCTTCTTTTATCCCCAGCATCTCCTGGCTTCCCCTACCTCTTCCCTGGCCCTTCCCCATGAGGCCATGGCCCTTTTTCAGGGGCACTATCTTCTGTCCCTATTTAAAAAATGGGGGAGGGGGGGCGCCAATGCTCTCCCTGGCACAGGACACCAAAAAGTCTAGTTATGGCTCTGATTACGCTTCCTCTATTGTTCTGATGGTCAGATACAGCATGCAGATTTAGCTATCCTGCCTCTCACAGCCGCCTGTTTTTGTCCCAGTAGGATTTCTGTCCAGTTTTCCAGCAGATTGTCAAATTGCAACATAACAGGTCTCATGATTTTTAATATAAGCGACAGTATATATAGCTGTAATCTGACTCATCCTGGACAGAGACTTTGCCAGAATACAGTTTTCCTTTGCCAGGTGTTAGGGTGACACGAATGACATACCTTCTGTGTGTATTGCGGCACTAATCTTTCTATCCGGCCTGTTATCATGTCTCACTGTCCCCTGCAAGTGCCTCTTGTACTTGTACACAAAAAGCTAGCATTTACTTCTATTTCCCTCGTACATCAGATTGTTAGCTCCTGTCAGCCATTGTACAGACTGCTATAAGGCATCCATAGCTTTATTGCAATTAAAGACAATATAACAACTTACAACTAACTTATACTAAAATAATGACATAGACTACTTTGGTTAAATGGTCATAACTTGCTTTTATTGAAGGTATGACCCTGAGCTTTTAATTTACTTTTTGGAGGCAATGAAGGATGCTACAAACACTCAGCTCCAGCCATATGTTACTTAGCCAATATTAGGGAGCAACTGGTACACCCCCCTGTGGCCATTGTAAGCTGAGCTGTGTAGACTCACAACCCCCTATAATACTGCATAGCATGAGCGTGTCCGCAGAGACGGACGCCCAAAGTCCTCCCGTAGAGGTATGCCATAATATGACCCTTCAAAGGATATGTGCTCCTCAACGTTTCTTACAGCTTACGTGGCCGCTGGTTTGTAGCACCTTCTCGCCCAACATGATAATATAACATAGTGTTAGTAAGAACACAACACAATAAAGAGCATAGGAAAGGGATAGGGGAGGGAGGGACAAACACCATCCAGAAAGGAAGTTGCTGGGCATACACCAGCCTTATAAAGCCCACATATAATGCGCGTGGCATCCATTCAGTGAAGGGAGAGGGCTGGGGGAAGCCCAGCTAGTGAGGCTCCCCTCAGCCTGATGTTATTTGGAGGCGGACACGCAGGGGGCATGGCCTATGGTAATTAGGTCACGCCCCAAGATAGGGCGCGCTGTAGGGGGCCGGCACAGGGTGCTCCGACCAATGGAGCCGGCCCGGTACATATGTCAAAGTTAGGACTCAGGTTCATTTTCTGGTGTACTTGTCACTCAGGCTAGGCTAAGGTGCCGTTTTGCATCTTGACCAAGTTACAAGGAAACATTTCTATTTCTGAACCACTTCATGGCCATATATTCATGAGGCTGTAATTCTTTTGGAATTGACATGTTGTATCAACCCATTAAATAGCATCCTCCACTATCACACCTGTTGTGGACAGTGACATTGCCGTATTAGGATGATTTCTGTAGTGCGGATGAGCAGATTTCCGGGAAACATGGTGTCTGCTCCATACTAACGGTAATATCGGCGGCGCAGGTCTCCAGAAATCTGGTGTTCATATTCCCAGTGATATATGTGGCACAGACAGAGAGGTAAGTATTGTGAATGGGTGCAGGGCGTGTAATTTGGGCCCCACTGTACCCAGGGACTCATGTGCATCACATTCCTATGCATCCATTTATACCCATGATTCCCCTTTAAGTAGGTCTCAGACAGGAGCAAAGATATATTTTCATTTAAATATATAATTAATGATAAAGCAAATAGTCTGGCCATGGTGAAATAAGAATGCATTCCTCTTAAGACCAGCCTTATGTGTTACACATTCAGCACGGTACATTAATAAGCTGAAGCTTTGTTCTCTGCCTTATCACAGAATCATTCGGTTGGGAAATACGGGATGATATGCTATCTTGGAAAATTGTTCTTTATTCAACAGATATTTTTTTTATGAAAATATTTGCTTCCAACTGATTTAAATTAGTACAGCAAGTCCGGATGGACCAGTCAACATTATATATGTCTGCCCTCTGCCCTTGCAAAATGACAGGCTGGTCAGGTAGGGTTTATTTCATAATGAACATCAGGTTTATACTGACTTATTTGCGTATTGACCTTCGAAAAAAAAAATGCTCATTATTATAATGTTGAACAGCTATTTCCTGTGATATTCTGTGTATTTCCATGTGATTAGGATCATATAAGAGTGTCTATATATCTGAAAATAAAAATAAAATTTTTTACCCTAATTACCAGTAAATCAGATTAGCTAGCTCTTACATTGCAAATTCAAGTCGTAAACAGTTCACATACATTATAATATATATAATAATGTAAGGACTTCATCAGTTTTATTTATGAAGTTGTTTATATAGTACGCACATATTATGCAGCACTTTACAAAGAATATTTCAATCATTCATATCCATTCCTGCCGCAAGTGAGCTTACAATCTATTTTCACTATCACATGAAGAGACACACTCAATTTTTTGTCAGAAGCCAATTAACCTATCAGCAAACTTTTGGAGTATGGGAAGAAACCGGAGCACACACAGGAACCCATGTAAACACCAGAAGAACATATAAACTCCACACAGATAGTGCCCTGGTCAGGAAATGAACTCATGATCGCAGGGCTGTTAGGTAGTAATGCTAACCATTACACTGCTCTATAGCGCATGCTCACCACAGACGTGTATGTTCAGCAGGGGCTCACTTTCTGCCATTTACAGGGCAGAGAGGTGAGCTTGGAAGTTTACAGTGGCATCACTGGACCCCTACTTAAGTTTTTCTTTGGGGCCCGGAGAGGGGAGGTTCAAGTGGGAGCTGTGGGGTGCCTGGTGCTATCAAATGGGATTTCATTGTTCCCAGGTGAAACAAGATTTCAATGGGGTTGGTTGATGTATCAAGCAATAAAAAAGAGTGTGGAAGTTGCACAAAGGAACCAATCAGCTTTGATGTAACATTTATCAAGCGGTCGACACACTAAAGGTCAACACGTAAGAAGGTCGACAGGGTCAAAAGATTGACACAAAAATGGTCCTGGTGCCTAACCCTAACCGTCGGGGTAGGTGCCAGACACTACCGTCCCTTCTAGTGCCTAACCCTAACCCTCAGGTAAGTGCCTAACCCTAACCGCCGAGCTAAGTGCCTAACCCTCCGGTAAGGTCCTAAACCTAACCATAACCCTAAAAGGAAAAAAAAATCATGTGTTGACTCATGTTTTTGTGTCGACCATTGATGTGTCGATCTTTTGACCGTCAGCCTTCTTACATGCCGACCTTTAGTGTGTCGACATTTAGTCCCTGTCGTCCTTTTGTCCCAGTTGACCTATTGACTGTCTAACATCTGGTGTCTATCTAGACATTGTTGACCTTGTTACTGTCTATCTATAGTCCGGAACTCCAGTTCTTTAGGATACATGTGGTACTTTAAAAAATGAGTGGAGATATCTGTGATGTTTCTGGGGAATTGGTATGTAATGTCGATGGCTGTTTAGCCGCCGGATCAAATACCGACAGTGGCAGCCCGGCGGGTCGAAATCCCGACTGCAGGGTAAGTAATCTAACCCTCCCCTCTCCCTACCCTAACCCTCCCTTAGTGGTGCCTAAACCTTAACTCACCGCTAGTGCCTAACCCTAACCTCTCCCTGTTATTTCCTAAACCTAACCCCCCACCCTGCACCTTAAACCTAACCCTCCGGGGGGGGGTGCCTAACACTAACCACCCGCTAGTGGTGCCTAACCCTAATCCCCCCTTTCCCTACCCTACCCTACTCTAAGACTCCGGGGGGATCCATAAAGCTAACCCCCCCTCCCGTGGCTACACGCTATGACACCCGGCTTACCTTCCTCGGGATATCAACGCCTATTTTTAGTCCCATTTCGGGATGTGGGTGTCGGGAGAGCGCCCGCCCGTATCCTGACTACATCCCATTTCTGGTGTTAGTGTAATAGTAAATGGGGGTGAAATACAAATTTACCATAATACTGTTAAAGCAGGCATTTTCACAGGATTAATGATTTACTAAATCAGCTCCCATAGGCTGCCATTGTGTAGGATAATGTTCTCACTTGCCTGGAGTATAGTAAGTGAAAGTCTTTGCGTTTTAATAACAGGTCGTACCCACATGTCATGCTGCCTTCACAATGTACCTTGATGTGACAAACAACTGTAGTCCCTTCCTGTGTCTCATTGAAGTGACTCATGCTTTTACCACTGTGCTTTCATAAAAAATAAAAAAACACTAATATACTGGATACTGGAATGAAAAGCTGCAATCACCTCATACAGCTAAATGACACATTCCCAGCTCTCGTTTCCTGTGGAGGCTGGATATCTGCATTAAATTAATAGTTTTATTTGATATTTTTGCTGCACTACAAAGTACCCTAAACTAGGAAGAGTGATACAAATGCTGCAATGATTATTTTGTCACCTGCCTATTTATTCCTGCTTACACTTGTGCAACATTTTTTCATCTGGATGTTGCTCGGTTTATATTATACGGTTCTTGCAGACACTAATTTACATTAATAAATACATTTTTTATTTCATCATGAAATGCAAATATCATGCCTTAGATAGAGACGTTGTCTGCCCATCTACCATGTATTCTATCTAAGCAATTGTACTTTCAATATTTTAATGGGTGGGGCACAACTGTAACCCATAATTGCCTACCTTGGGCTTCTCCTCTGCGGCAGAAGCCTTGGTAGGAGAAGCAGGTGGGCTGTGATGGGGATGGGGCCTGACTGGTCACGTCATTAAGCCCTGCCCTCTTCGTCGCAAATTGCCACGATTGGCTTACATTTAAATAGGGGGCGGGGCTAAATGTCACGATTCACTGAGAATCGCGTCATTAAGCCCCGTCCCCTACATGGGGACCTATGATCGCTGCAGAAATTCTCCCCATTCTGCCCACTTCACTAGGAAGTGGGCAGAATGCAGGAGAAGTGCCTACCCTTACCCGAAAAATCGGGAGCCTCCCGCGAAAACCGGGAGGGTAGGCATGTATGCTGTAATCATGGGTCACATAATCCTGATAATCCAAAGGTCAAGTTTACAATGCCCAATCCTCTGGCCACTTGATGACCCATCCTGTGGATCATCCAAAACTGGGTTATAATAAATCAAATAACCAATTCTCCGCATTGCACAAAAGTTGACAGTACATCCCCACTTAAATCAGGGTAGACCATTAAGAGCCTTCACCACCTTTCATCAAAAAAATTTTAGTAATGCATATAGAGCCATATTCAATTAGAGCGGATCGGCGATACTTTTCCGCCTCCCAGACTTTTCGCCTACATCACGTCTTTTGTAGGCAGAAAAGTATCGCGGCCGTGTCCGCTTTACCCCGTATTCAATACGGAAGTACTCGAAAATGGGACCCGGCGAAACTTGAACAGGCGGAAAGTCCTGTCAGATTTGGGGAAATCAGCCTGACACCCCCCAAAAGATGCTCTGTCTTGGGGGTTCACTATGGTACCCCCGATTTGGCTTGTTGAAGGTATTTGGGTTTTTTAACGGGCTCAATAGCTGCTAAATAGCGTTTTTGTATAAGTGGTGCAGAATAGTATTCTAGTGGGGTTTTTTTGCAGAAAATAACTTGAAAATGAAAATGGGGGCCAGCATATTTTAAAGTTGCTAAAGTTAAGTTGAAAAAAATCGTGAAAAATCCATCTTCCGCAAGCACCTGCAATGAAAAAAACACCTGGGGCATACTTGGGGACCCCCCCAGAGGCAAGTTCGTTATTTTTTATCTTTGTCCCCCAACATTTTCACCCCCAAATTCAAAGTGATTTTTTGGGGTGTCCTTAAGTGTTTTTTTTTTTTAAATTTATGTCACAGTTTACCTTTGGGGGACTGTCTGAAGGCTGCACGGGGGTTCCCGCAACGTTGCACCCCAAAACCCCAATTCTGCAATTTTTTCCACCTGCTATTCATAGGCGAAACCTTTTCGCCTATTACATTGCATTGACTTTCCACCTAGGCGGAAAGTCTTCCAAATTGAATACGGAGTAAAACCAAAACAGGTGAAAATAACGTCATCGGCGAAAAGTTTTCGCCAAAAACAAGCGAAAACGGCTTTTCGCTTCAAATCAAATACGGGCCATAGTCTTATACTCTTATATCCTCTTTTTCTTCTTATTCTTATTGCTAGTTAAGGGACACATAAGCCAGGATCACTTCAGTCTGTCCCCCTCCCTCTCCGCCTCCCGCAAAACCGGCCCCGCTCCCTCTTACCACTGCTCAGTCCCCCTCTCTGCTGTGGATCCTCCTCTTCTGTGGCGCTAGGTCTGTCCTATCTCCTAGTGGGTGCCGTTGGACAGGCATGCACATGCATTTTGGATACGGGACAGACCTTAGCAAATTATTATTATTATAAAAATAACAGAACGATCCATATTCTTCATCCTAGTTTCCTCATTTGGTGGGCTGAGAGTGTGGAAAGAGGGGAAGGTGACTGTTCCTTCTGCTTACAGTCTATATGTCCACAACTGCTGGGCATGCGCTGCTCACCTATTTTACTTTCTCTACTATCATCAGGGGCAGAACTATGGGAGACAATGGAGGCGCTTGCCGCCGGGCTCCAGCACTGATAGGGCTCCTCCTCCATTATCAACAACATATTCACCCCATTTAAGGCTGTAACTATGTATCTGGAGTGTACCGTTACGGCTACTACACCCTTCCCAGCACCTGAGAAGTCACCATACACTAGTGGAGAGCTCCATGTCAGACCATCAGCTGCTGCCTTCATCTATCTATAACCTGTCTGCATGCAAATTGTTACATTACAGTGTCAGCGGCAGTGACAGGGGGGGGCACCAAATTATAACTTGCCTCCGGGCCGCTGGGATGAATTTACGCCACTGACTATCATCTAAACACTTCTGCTGTGTAACATTGTGCCATTTCCCTCACTAGCTACTGTAGGGCCTGCTAATTTTTTTGACTATCCAGCTTCTTTCTTAGACCCTCCCTGGTGCACTGAGAGCCGCGCCGGGCTCGGGTGAAGGGGGTGTGCTGTAATTAGGGGAGGTGTAGCCATGCACCCATAGGATTAAAAGAAAAAGTTTTCCAGCGCCGCTGTGTACTGGGGAGGGGGATGCTATGAGAAAGGGGGGGTGATCAGTGAGTTCACTCCCCCCCACAGGCATAGGAGACTGCTGCGGCGTGTGCTGGGCTGCTGTGAGGTAAGAGGGAGGTTGGGGCTGTGCCAGACCTGGGCCCCCATCGGGCCCTTCCAGCAAGCCCAGGTCCGGGTAATTAGTACCCGCTCCCCCCCCCTTTCAGCGCCCATGGACCCTCCCTTAACAGTCATAACTCACTGACTGAATCCTTTTGGGGCTGTATTGTTATTTTAGTCACTGTCATTATTAGTATTATCTAAGTGCAAGTAAACCAACTACAGTATGTGGTAAGGTAGCCTTATAGTAGAAGCACGCACTCTGATTCTGTTCTTCTTCACCAATGTTTATTTGTTTTCAGGATGACAGCATAACAACAACTGTCACAGAGAAGTATGTTCATAGCCCTATCTCTTACTAAAAGTGATCTACTCCCTAGTCACCGGCCGCTATCTGGCGTCGGTCATACTGACACATGACCTGCAGAGGCCTTAAATACTCCAGATTTCTCCTCCCCCTCCCAGATTGACAGGCAAACCTTGTCATTAAAAGAGGGGGCCTTCACGGGTTTTAAGATTTGGCCAGATATGCTGCCATCATGGGGAGAGGGGGAGAGAGAGAGAGAGAGAGAGAGAGAGAGAGGAGAGAGAGTTTTCAACAAGCAGGTAAAACACCCATTTTATCTTTCAGATGCATAACTTTCCTGAGCTTGCTGCTAAACACCCCTGGCTCCTTACAGAGTACACTGCACTGCTATGGATATATAACAATACAAACAAACAGTTCACTGGGAAGCAGTGATACCTTGAGAAATAAAATAATTGCATTCTGCCTTTAATCATAATTTCCTACTCTTCTGAAATTTCCAGGAGACTTCTGTAATTCAGGTAATTGTTCCAGGCTCCCAGGAGAGTAGATAAACTTCCTGGATACTAGACACTTCACCAGTGCAGTAGGAGATATGATTCAAAATGAAACGCGTTACCACAGACTCACGTTATCATCACCCTGACTGTGATGATGTGAATTCTGGCACCACGCCCCCTGTCCTTCCCAGCTGGACATACCCCCTCTGGATCTCCAGGTGGTCAGCATGAAAACATAATTAGGTAATGTGTTTAGGCGATGGATGCAATTTAAGAATGTTGTGAACGAAGTTAGAGGCCACAGGTCTGGGTGACTGGCCTTCAGTCTCCTTAATACAGCATTTGGATTTATGCTGTATATCAGTCATGGCATTGTATAATTAGAAATCAACAGCCTTTTAGTCACTTGGGTGAGCATAGGATAGGAAGACACCATAGCCAGGCATTGATTAGACATGATCTTATACCTTAACTCCAAGGGGTATATTTACTAAAGTGCAGGTTTTTAGAAGTAGAGATGTTCCCCATTGCAACCAATCAGATTCATCTAGCACCTTCTGTAAGATAATAGCTACAATCTGATTGGTTGTTATGGGCAACATCTCCACTTCTGAACCCCCCACTTTAGTAACGATACATACAGATTATATATAATGACATGAGCAGAGGTCCATCTAATGTATGTAGTTTTGAATAACACGGTAACCACTTGCGGATGTTAGGAACAGCAGCTACTAAACGGTTGACTTTTAAACACATGTGTAATACAAAAAAAAAAAATTACACATGATACAAAACACATTTACAGAACAGAGGCCCTGATTCAGAGCTGGACGCTCTGACCAGAGCGCTCGCTCTGAATCAGTGCCGTCCTATTTAAATTTGGAGCGGCCTTTTGGACGCTCGCATAGCTGTGGGTTACCACCCACAGCTTATGCGAGCGTCCATGATGATGGTCACGATGGTCAAGACCATCGCGACCATCGGGCTTGCGACGAGACCCTGCGGTAGGGTCTCGCTGCCGCAAGCCCTGGAGTGATTTTGGCTCTATCAGAGCCAAAATCACTTCCACTGACATCACTAGCTCCCTCCGTCATGCGCATGCGCAGTGGGGCAACATCGACCCGCTTGCGAGCGTCCTGCGGTCGCGAGTGGGTCTGAATGACCCCCAGAGTTTCGAGCTCCAGGCAGTTAACAGGAGTGTATGGGGGAGGGGAGAGAGGGGGTGAGCGGGTACTAATTACCTGGGCCCGGGCTTGCTGAAGGGGCCCTAGTCCGACGACGCTCCCCCCCCCCTCTTGCCTGACAGCAGCCCAGCACACGCTGCTGTGTCAGGATCCTGACTACATCCCACTATAAGTTATAATTTTTGCATCATGCTTGATAATGACAAAGCTGATATAAGATACATATTTTGCACAAGTTTACAATACTCGGCTTTATCACAGTGCAAGTGTTATTCATGTAAGTTCAGAAAAGTTGAGTACTTAGGAAATCAACTAAGTATAACAATTCCAACAATACCCATCTTCTGCTTTTATAAGCCCGCAATATTTTGTTTTCCATACCACATACTTCCTAAGGCTGTTTGTTCATTATGTTTCCGCTCAGAGGGTCTATATTTACATTCCTTATTTTTCTCAGAGATCCAGTCGATAGGTGAAGTGGAAGAACATTATATTCTGCTGTGGCACAGTCCCTCCGTATTGGCAGCCATCCTGCAGCCATAAAAGTAAAACAAACCTCCAGAAATACACCCGTGTGTTCTTCCTGGGATCTCTGACATGCTGATGATAGTTTTCATCCGGTCATTCTGAAAATTCCTGTTAATTGCCTCCCGGGAAGTCTTACCTTTGTCAGCAGTGGCCGTCTCTGGTCTCTGTAAATGAACTAAAAATAAACAGAGGTCTTGACAGATTTTTGTAATGAGATGTCCGCTTAAAAAAAAAAAATATGTCTATGAAATTTCGCTTCTCCGTTTACAGATGTGGACATCTAGCCTCAATACGCCATGCAACGAGACTTGCCTGGCATGAGTTAGTTACCAGGTCCCGTGCTACTCTGCTAGCGTCTGGCTTCTTTTTACCGAAAATGAGTCTAAGTCACAATGCGATGCAACTAGAACGTGCTGATTAATTTCGTATGCGATATTGATATATATCAGTGTGCAATTGCGTCTGTATATGAACCACAATGGAACTTGGAATTTAAAAAAACTTCGGCCGCTACATTGTAGCACTTCGTATACAGATTCAGAGACTCAGGGCCTGATTCATCACAGATCGCAACTGCAACAGTGTATACAGATCGGTCGATGGTGCATACTGCGCATGAGTAGGCACTGCAGTGCGCGTGCGTGAGTTAGTATTGCAATCACTCTGCGATCACTCACGCAGAAAGAAAGCCATCGCAAAGTGAGTGACGGGAGGTCAGCGTTTGGGGGTGGTGACGTGGCAGTGGTTAGAGAAACGCAGGCGTGCCTGTCTGTTTGAACGCCGTTACTTGGGCGTGCATAAATTAGCCACTGCGACGGCATACACAGCTTGTGTACTCACTGCTTGCAACGAGGTTAGCAATTTTTGAGTAAGGTTAGGGCTTCTGTAATTGTGCGTGAGGGGCCAATGTTACTCAATGTTCCCGATGTATACGCAGGACTGCAAGGTATTACGGATGTGAGATAGCGGTAGTGAGCGTCTCTGTGCTATGCATTCGCATATTTAAGCAGCAGACCTCCGTGCGTAACCGCAGCTGCAATCGCAATAGCGATCCATAGTGAATCAGGCCCTCAGTCACAAACAGATATACATGTGTCACATATCAAATTAATCAGCACAGTCTGCTGGGGCGTCCTAGTTGCATCACATTGTGATTTAAATGCATTTTCGGCCCGGCACTTGCAGAGTCTTACGAGACCTGTCATGCCAAGTCGGGCTTTTTAGCACGACTGCGGCAAAGACGTATAAGGAGTAAGGACACATCTGTATTTGATGACAAGGATTCTCAGACTCAGCATTGATAGTGTAAGTGTTACTACAAGGGCTATGATGGAAGTATTCAGAAAATATTTAAATATTTCTGGTAAGGCGAAGATGTGTTACTTTGCTTTGGTTTTTTTTGGTTTTGGCACGTGGCCTACATATAAGTGCAGTTTATCCTGAGATGTGGCAAATTCGTACCCCATGCTGTATGCATAAATGCCGACTGAAGGGCTGAAGCTGTGTTGGGCGTAGGTGCAGTTTTGTTGCTGTAAATTACTATTTTATGTAGTTGCATGCGCACAAAAACACTTACGCATCTATGTCTGGGTTGATGCAGATGCAATATGCACTTAACGCCTCCTTACACTTTACTAAAGTGTTGCCCATAACAACCAATCAGATTCTACTTGACATTTTACAAGCACTTCTAGAACACAGGTTCTCAAACTTGGTCCTCAGGACCTCAAACAGTGCATGTTTTCCAGGTCTCTTCACAGAATCGCAAGTGAAATAATTAGCTCCACCTGTGGATCTTTTAAAATGTGTTAGTGAGTAATGAATAAAGCTGTGCTCCTGCTGGGTGCCCTGGAAAATGTGACCTGTGTGGGACCGAGTTTGAGAACCACTGTTCTAAAAGATAATAGCTAGAACCTGCTTGGTTGCTATGGGCAACATCTCCAATTCTAAAAACTCTCACTTTAGTAAATATTCCCTTTAGAGGGGCGGAACAGCGAATGAAGGGGTCATGCAAGTGTTGGTCGAGTACACAAATTTGTGTTCACGCAAATGCGACCCACGCAAACCGCTTATGCTCCTGTGTCAGGAGGCGAAGAACTTGCGGATACTCGACCCCTGGTGAAAAATACAAAACGATGATGGCGATTATCGGATGGCATTAAAGCAGATTTCCTTTTGATCTTTTCAAGTGGAAGACAATGGAAATGTGCATTAATTTGAACCTTATTAGTAGATTCATTTTGTATGTGTATCTGTATTTAATTGTATTTTACATCGTAAATGTACCCTTCTAATTTATTAATAACACTGTCCAGACAGAATGCAGTCATTAATGTCAACATTCATAATGTCGACACCACAATGACGGCAGTTTTGATGTCGATAATGTTGAAATGTCTAAGGAAAAACAGGATGCGCCGGTGGATATAGAAAAATATATATCACTAGAAGCCCCCTCCTCTTCTGCACCGCCGGAGAGGAGGGAGCCCTATCGCATCCTGCACACGGGCCCCCTCCTCTCCGGCGGTGCAGTAGAATTTGGCATTGTGCTAAACTCTACTGCGCATACGCAGGTCTCCAGGAACATGGCGCCTGAACCGCTTTCCCAGGACATCTCTACTGTGCATGCTCGAATCACCGGGGAAATTGCCATTTTCCTGGTGATTTCTGCAACACTATAGTCAGCACTGGGTTGACGGAAAGGTGAGTATAAATTGGGTGCAAGGTGTGTGGGTTCCCTGTAGCCAGGGGCCTGTGTGCACCACACACCTTGCACCCATTATAAATACGCCCGTAAAAAGAAAAAAAAATAATATGCACTGATACATGATATATAGCATAAGAAAGCAATATAGCACAATGGCCACATAAAACAAATGTAAAATAGAATTACTGTATAGTGTAAGTATTAAGCACTAAGCATGCTTTCACAGTATGGCCCATAATGAGCTTCTCACCCCTTAGGTGCTTACACTGTGAAACAAGTCTCCAAATGGTGAATGGCCCAGGGCTTCTATACGAGAGCCTTTGGATAATTTCCATATAGAATATAATGCCAGCTGGCTCTTACTGTCTGGCCACCTTGTGGTATATGTGAATGATGGCAAGCCAAAGACCCGCTTGTCTCAGTAGATGTGATTGGGTACCCTGTACTTGGCAGATTAGGAGTTCTCCAGTGTGTGGAGTACAGGGCCGAAACTAAGGTGGTGCGACCAGTGCCCTGGTACAGGGCACCGCAGGGCAGGGGCGCTGTTTGGGCCTTTCAAGTTTCTGTTTATTTTTCTTCTCACTTGTAGCTTCCTCTTCTTTTATCCCCAGCATCTCCTGGCCTCCCCTATCTCTTCCCTGGCCCTTCCCCATGAGGCCATGGCCCTTTTTCGGGTGCACTATCTTATGTCCCTATTTAAAAAAAAGGGGGGGGGGAGCGCCAATGCTCTCTCTGGCACAGGGCACCAAAAAGTCTAGTTACCACTCTGGTGGAGTATATCTCTGTATTACAATGACAGATAAAGGAATATTGGGTAAAGTCATCATGGTAGCCGTGGAGCAAATGTTAATTAACTGCTGATGCAATTCTCACCTCACCCTGCAGGACGGTCGAGTTGCAAGCTTTATCACCGATGTCTGTGATCTCAGGGGGTCAATCAGACCTGCTCGCGAATACAAGACGCTCGCAAGCGGTCGATGTTACCCCAATGCGCATACGCATGATGGAGGGAGCTCCGTCGTGCGCATGCGCGAGGCCCGGACAGCGACAGCCAAGCTGTCGCTCCGGGTCTCGCACCAAAGGGGGCGTGCTGTTGATGGTGACTGACAGTACGCCCCCTTTGGTGGGCGTGCTGGAGGTGTGGCTGCCAGACGGAGGCGTTCCCATGGGAACGCCTACCCTCTGGGTCCGGCCCCACTGACATCACTAGTGATGTCAGTGGGAGTGATTTTGGCTCTGATAGAGCCAAAATCACTCCAGGGCTTGCGGTCACCGAGACCCTACCGCAGGGCCTCGTCGCAAGCCCGATGGTCACCACGGTTTTGACCATCGCGACCATCTTTTTGGCCGCTCGCATATGCTGTGGGTGGTCACCCACAGCTATGCGAGCGGCCAGGAGGCCGCTCCATTTTTAGGTAGGAGGGCACTGATTCAGAGCGAGCGCTCTGGTCAGAGCGTCCGGCTCTGAATCAGGCCCTCAGATAATATGTAAGATGTCTCCAGATGCCGCTGTCCTGTGTGATAAATATATGTGCAGTCCAAAAGTTTAAATTCCGTCAAAAGGCATAGTGGATTAGGAGTTGTGAAATGCATAACCTTTAACACGCTTCTCTGCTTGCGGCAGTTTCGGCAGAATTGTTGAAATGTCGACATTAAACATGTCAGCACCTGCAGAATGTCGACATGTTCACAATGTTGATATGTGTAATGCAGTCATTCTGCAGAGACGTTAGGGTTAGGCTATGTGTCTGAAGGGGAGATTAGGATTAGGCTATTGGAGAAGAGAGTTAGGGCTGTGCATTAGGGCGAGTATTATAGATTACGGGAGAGGAGCGGCACTAGGGGGAAAGTTAGGGTTGGGCTACAGGAGAGGAGGTAAGAGTTAGGCACTAGGGGGAGGGTTGGGTTTAGGCTACGGGAGAGGAGGTAAGGGTTAGGAACTAGGGGGAGGGTTAGGGATAGGCTATGGGAGGTGAGGTAAGGGTTAGGCATTAGGGGGAGGTTAGGGTTAGGCTATAGGAGGGGAGAAAGTGTTATGCACCAGGGGAGAGTTATTGTTAGGCTACAGGAGGGGAAGTAAGGGTGAGGCTTTAGGGGGAGGTTAGAGTTAGGCTATAGGAGGGGAGAAAGTGTTATGCACTAGGGGAAGGTTAGGGTTAGGCTACAGGAAGGGAAGTAAGGGTGAGGCATTAGGAGGAGAGTTAGGGTTAGGCTACGGGAAGGGAGGAAAGGGTTAGGCACAGGGGGAGGGTTAGGCTATGAGAGGGGATGTAAGGGTTAGGCATTACAGGGAGGGTTAGGCTATGGGAGGGAAGGTAAGGGTTAGGCATTAGTGGGGAGGGTTAGGTTATGGGAGGGGAGGTAAGTGTTATGCACTAGGAGGAGGGTTAGGGTTAGGCTACGGGAGGGGAGATAAGGGTTAGGCATTAGTGGGGAGGGTTAGGTAATGGGAGGGGAGGTAAGGGTTATGCACTAGGGGGGAGTTAGGGTTAGGTTATGGGAGAGGAGGTAAGGGTTATGCTCTAGGGGGAGGGTTAAGCTGCATACACACACAATGATTTTTTGAACGTTTATCGATAAACGATTATCGTTCATGCACGTTCACATTTGTAGTTTGTAGTTCAGTCAGACTGACCAACTCAACGATTTTCTTTAAGGGAATATGCAAAAATCGTTTGTAGTTCAAAAAATTGTTCATTAACTTTAAAAAATCTGACAGATGATCTGACAGAAAATCGTTCATAAAATCGTTGGTAACAAAATCGTTGTGTGTGTATGCACCTTTAGGGTTAAGCTACGAGAGGAGAGGTAAGGGTAAAGTAATAGAGGGAGGGTTAGGATTAGTCTATGGGAGGAGAGGTAAGGGTTATGCACTGGGGGGTGGTTTAGGCTAGGGGAGAGGAGATAGGAGTTATGCACTAGGGGGAGGGTTAGGCTATGGGAGGGGAGGTAAGGGTTAAACATTAGGGGAGGGTTAGGATTAGGCTATGGGAGGGGAGGTAAGGGATGCACTGGGGGGTGGTTTAGGCTAAGGGAGAGGAGAGGAGTTATGCACTAGGGGGAGGGTTAGGCTATTGGAGGGGAGGTAAGGGTTAAACATTAGGGGAGGGTTAGGATTAGGCTATGGGAGGGGAGGTAAGGGATGCACTGGGGGGCGGTTTAGGCTAAGGGAGAGGAGAGGAGTTATTCCCCAAGGGGCGGGTTAGGCTATGGGAGGGGAGGTAAGGGTTAAGCATTAGGGGGAGGGTTAGGATAGAGGAGAGGAGGTAAGGGTTATGCACTAGGGGAGAGTTAGGGTTAGGCCATACTTGCCGACTATCTGGCTGCTCCTTCCGGGTGGGAGCAGCCAGATCGGTAGAACAGGGGGCGTGGCCGGCAAAAGGGGGCATGGCCAGGCGGGCTGAAGGTAGTTTCCGGGTGTGACAGAGGGCGGGGCCACGCGATCGCATCATTTTGGCCCCGCCCCCGCTACACAATGCCGAAATACAGGCATTGTGAAGCAGGGGGCGGGGCCAAAATGGCGTGAATCGCGTCAGTGGCCCCCGCTGAAGGGGGTTTATCAGGTACTGACGGGGGGGAGACAGGGGAACGGCGGCATGCGGGAGGCTTGCCTGCCTTTCCGGGGGTCGGGAGCTGCACTCGTTTATCGGGAGGCTCCCGCCCGAATCGGGAGGGTAGGCAACCCTGGGTTAGGCTATGGGAGGGGAGGTAAGGGTTAAACATTAGGGGAAGATTAGGGTTAGGCTACAGGAGAGGAGGTAAGGGTTATGCTCTAGCGGGAGGGTTAGGGATATACTCACAATTAGTTAGAAGTCACCAACCTATTCGTCATACCAGGTAAGTCACCACTAGACCACCATTTTTAAAATAGAGACATAAAACGTGCCCCCCAAAAAGGGGTGTGGTCTTATTGGTAAGAGCCATGACAAATCTAGTTTGTCCCGTAAGGTGATGAAGGGGTACCGATCTCATTCTACCACAGTTATCCAGGTGTCACGGCCAAATACAGTGTGAATCCAATGGCTGCAGTGACAATACACAATAATTATGCAGTATAGCTAACCAGCTGTAGATGTAGGTGAGCGCTGGTATATGCAGCAAACATCAGCACCAGGGAGATCCCCATATAAACCCTGTCCCGGCAGATGAACTCACCGGCAAGTATACTCGAGGCGTGCTGGTAACACCTGGGTCGGTAATAGGTGGCTGCGTTCAGGGCTGCCATCAGAAATTGAGGGGCAGATAGCTGTGTGTGTTAAATAAAAGCGGATGTGACTGAAGGTGCTTGGGGAGGTGGCCAGATGTAGAGGGAGTCGGCCAGGACATGGTAGGGATAAAAGAATTGGAAGCTATATGTGAAAATGAATATAAACAAAGTTTTGACAGGCCCAAACAGTGCCTCACTGCCCTGCGGTGCCCTGCGGTGCCCTGCCACGGCACATGTCGCACCACCCCAGTTACGGCCCTGCCTCTCTTGCAGATATAGATATGTCTTTAGATGCATCCAGCTCAGCATACTGTGCAAAATGCACTGTTTTCAGTAGCATCTTAAGCTGGATGCACACTATTTAATATATCATTCATACAGCCGACGAATTATATATCGCTAAGTACATCGGCTCTGTGTACAGCAGATAACATCATATAACGTCAGCCGTACAGCGCAGTAGATGCCGATAAATCTTGCAGATATATCGGTATATCTGCATGTGTGTACGGGTGACCTACCCATATGCTGACCGAAGGAACTTCTGACAATGACGTCACTACTAGTTTCTGTGGCCAGGCATGTCAGGCGGCAGATTGCTAAGTGTGTATGTACAATTAGTTTGTGCAGAAAACTTACCAAATCGCTGGATCAGTTGGCCCGCCGGTGGCTGGACGATCCATCGTTTAGGTGTGTACCCAGTTTAACACCTGCATATTTGATGTAAAGTACATCCGACTTCGCATCTGTCCCAGAGTTTGATATGACATTACAGTTGTTCATTTTCCGCTTCCTTTGTGGGAACCAGCATGATTTGAGCCATATACACACTTTTCAATCATTTACAAAAAGAGAAAAGTAAACAGACAAGCTGAAGAGGTATCCATCTGCTCCATCCACACAATCCAGGTCACTTTACGCTGTATCCATTGTCAGTGACTAGGGAAACAGACAGATTTCTAAGAGAAAAAGTTCAAAGACAATAAGAACAGGTGGTGTAACAGTGTTTACTAAACCTAAATATCCCAGTAAGTAAATATATGTCGTTATTGATTATCAGGCATGCATAATAGGATATCTGGTACACTGCATTGTTGGGATTTTAAAAAAAGCTATACTTTTCATTTAAAGGTTATAAAATCATATGGAAATAGTACTGTGCATGTCATAAAACTGTTTTACATTGCATTAACTAATATTGGGCCTGATTCAGTCCCACTCGCGAGCGGCTGTCCGCTCGCAAGTGGGTCGATGTTCTGGACTGAGCATGCGCACGACAGAGGGAGCTCCGTCGTGCGCATGCGCCTGACACGACGAGCGAAGGAAAGTCCTTCGCTCGTTGTGTCCGATCAAAGGGGGCGTGCTGTCAATGTTGATTGACAGCACGCCCCGTTTGGTAGGCGTGCCGGGGGCGTGCCTCCCGTCAAAAGCCGGCCCACTGACATCACTAGTGATGTCAGTGGGAGTGATTTTGGCTCTGATAGAGCCAAAATCACTCCGGAGCTTGCGGTTGAAAACCTCAACCGCAGGCTCCGGTTCGCAATTTCGATGGTCGCGATGGTCTCGACCATCGCGGCCATCAAAATGCACGCTCGTATAGCCTGTGGGTGGTGACCCACAGCTATACGAGCGTCCAGGAGGACGCTCCATTTTCATGGAGGCCGGCCCTCATTCAGAGCGTGCGCTCTGCTCAGAGCGTACGGCTCTGAATGAGGGCCATTGTTCCTTATAGCAGAAAAACAGATAAAGTGTATGTAAAAATCATGATAGTACACTTAACCAATAAAACCTCTAACATGAAGCAATAAAATTGACAGGGGCCTATTCATCAACAGTAAAATAATGGTTTTAAGGACATTTTCCTTAATTACCGTTATTCATTAACACACTTAACACACTGAAGTCCGGCTGCGTTAATTTAATGTAGAAATTAGGCTATTCATCAAATTCCCAAAATTATGTATTTTCGGAATTTGATGGTGTTACTATACGCCACTGTGAGGTGGCGTACAGCGGGTTACACTTACCTGCTTGTAGCTGAGCAGCTTCTCCTCGGCTCCCTGGTCCCTCCTCTGGCTCCGGCTGCTGCTCTGACTGTATTCTCCCAGCAGAACACAGTAAAGTTGAAAATGAAAAAAAAAATAGTTTAAAAAAAAAAAAATGATGTTTAAAAACAAAAAAAAATTCTAAAGTTTTAAAAAAAAAAAAATCTTCAGCAAGCCGGGGGGGAGGTCGGGATCCACAGCTGCAGCCTGCCGGGGTCCAGGTGGCCAGGTGGGTGGGGGAGGGGTTCGGCAGGGTTGGACAGACACAGAATTACCGCAGCTGTAATCAGTGCTATGCATGCGCCGCTTTTATGAACATAACGGCACATGGGCAGCAATGATTACAGCAGTGGGAGGTTAGAGCAGGCAGGGATAAGTATCTATTTTCTGAAAAGCTGTCATCGCAAAAATTACAGCTTTTCGGAATAGATACTGTACTTACAGAGAGGAGGAATGATGAGTTCCTCCGGTAATTAGGTAGAACTCCATGCGAGTTCTAAACCTAATTACCTCCATCGATATTTTAGGGTTGATGAATAGGCCCCACAGTCTTGTTTGGTGATCGCGGGGTAAGCCCCAATGTGAAATGTTTGTTGTTTTGGACAAATCCCTTCAACTTCCCTGGAAAATAATATTGTACATTTGAGAGGACAGTGTAGCTATGTGGGCCTAATTCATAGTTGGACGCTGTGGCGATGTTTGTGGAGGGCAACGAGGGGGTGGTTGAGTGTAGCACAGGCATTTTGCAACCATTTCAGGGTTGTGTCTCAACCTGCGACTGCGTCTGTGTACGCAGTTACACTGGCCCCGGCAGCTGACATTCTGAGCAAGCATAGGGTTACTCAGAGGATCGATGCTGCGTCTGTGTACTCAAGCAGCGAATTAGAGATGCAGCCAGTGGGTGTCTTTGTATAAATCATAGCAGCTGCAGCATTAGCATATGTTCGCGAAAGCGCTGTGTATGGAATTACAGTCACAGCAGGATTTCCAGCCACCTCTGCATCAGGACCACAGACACACAAAGGAAGATTTATACAACTGTTTTAGTTGATAATATATCACAAGTAAATGTAATTTTAAAATGGTACTCTTTAACTGAATATGTCAATAAATTCTTAAATAAGGTGCAGGTAAACTAAAAACAATGTTGGAAATCCATCTCATGTCCTCAGAGCACTGCCTATATGACAATGCAGTTTTTTTGCACGTAGTGTAAAGCCAGGTACACACTTAGCGATGTGTATCGGTATGACCCGACAGGCCGACATATTGTACCTCGGGTACACATTGAACGAGGTAATGAACGAAGGTACGATCCCTCGTTCATTACCTGCAACGGGAGCATGCGATATCGTCTGGTTGGACGATAACGCATGCAACTGCGGGAGCTCGCATACTGGCCGTACACACTGAGCGATGCGGCCAATATGTCGTTCTGATTCGGCCTGAAATGACATATCGTACCGACATCGTCTCCGTGTGCATCCAGGTTAAATGTCAGTTGACAGTACAGTCCATCTGCTCTTTCAATTCCTGTACTTTTGCGTATGCAAGTTATGGCGCTTACGCAGTCAGCGATTACTTTCTACAATGCCTGCTCAATCTGTAGTTATCTGTGGGAACTGTCCGTATTTAAACTTGGATCCGAATCAATCAGGCCGACTCTATTTAAACCACCATTGCCTGTTTGGCATGCGCAAGTCTCTTAAATATACAAATCAATGGAACTTATGCAGAATGTCATAGAGCAGATTACATAGTGTAGCATAACATAGCATTCTCAATATTCCCATGTTAATTAGCAGGTTCTTATTATGAAAGCTATTCTGCAGTTTTTTAATTGTAAGTAATGCTTTCTCTGATTAATTCACATTCCATATTTCATTTATAAAAGAGATCAGCTGTTAATTCTCTTACTGAATATATTCTCTTTTCCGAACCCGATAGCAATTAATGGAGGAGCTCACATTCTGATGTTTTTGACCAGTAACAGATAGAGACTGGAAAGAGTCCAAGCTGGCTGGGGTTTAACCATAAATGAGCTTCTCAGAATGTAGTGCACACTGGAAGATTACAAAGAGATTAAAGAGAACATTAAGTACATTTGGTTGGCTATTGGGTGAATCGTGCCATGAGCAGAGAGAATTTAGGCCCAAGGCAGAAATATTTCATTTTCCATCTCTGACACCAAGGACACATAAAGACTCAACTGGACTCAGAAAAGATCATATAATAATTAATAGGTCCTCAAACAGAAGGGGTAACTTGCAGCAGTTTCCAAAAGTGGCAGTATTTCAGGTTCTTAAAAAATCTTCACTGATACATATTTGTGTTGTGTACTAATACATACTGACTGTATTTGTGTTGTGTTTGGTGTGCTTACTTATTAAGTTCAGAATCCAGTTAGGACAATGGACAGTTTTAGAGCCTGAGCACTGTTTGGATTAGGGTTTAGGTTAACATTAGGTCTAAGGTTAAGGCTTAGCCGGGACAATCCTGATTTGAGGGCTCTTTCTATTAGCCGGAGAGCCTTGGCAGTGGCTAACACTGGTGATACCTAAAAATTACTATTATTGGCTGCTGAATTTGATACATAGAGAGGTGTCCTATTGTCATTTAGGAAAGCCTTTTTAACTAGATGTATGGCTTATTACTCTTTCACAAATAAACCAATGTGACTGCTGTCTTCCCCATCAGGACTGCCCCCAGAAGTTAGAATTGCTCAAGAAATATTTGAACTAATGTAGGGCAAACTGAGGGTGACAGGCCCAGGTCAAGGAACTGAAGGAGCCATAACCTTTCACAAGGACTGAGGCTGAGATACTGTAAGGAAGCAGCAAGGTTGTATACAATGAGACAAGGCAGGGAGATACAAGGAGACAATGCAGGGCTGTGTACAAGAACAGGCTACACAATTCTCTAGACACATCCAGTGCTTTAGCAGGCCTTATATGCTCTTTGAGTTTGACAAAAACTCAATACAACTAGTCTTGTTATGGTGAAGGAGACCAGTGGCAAACGCAGGATTTCTAGATGGGGGGTTTCCAAATTCTTGATTTTAGAGCGAGTGTGGCCAGTCCATGAAGAGAGCATAATTAGCACTTATCCAGCTTTAATATACTACATACAAAGTATGTGTTGCATATTTCCAGTATATACAGGACCAGCAATCACAGTACGCCATTAAATGTAGCAGTAGGTCCATCCTGTCTGAGCTGAAGGTTTTTTTTCAGATGTGGGCATCATTCCAGACCATTGGAGCAAGTCCAGGGGCTGGTGTTTAACCATAAATGAGCTTCTCATTTATGGTTAAATATGTACATATTGTCTCCTTGTATACAATGGATAGTGTATTATTATACAGTATTACTAATTAACCCTATTGATGGTCTATAGCAGTGCACCCCTAACAATGCATGTTTTCCACATATCCTAGATGGTGCACAGGTATATTTATTACTGGCTGACACATTTTAAAAGATCCACAGGTGGTGCTAATCATTTCATTTGTGATACTGAGTAGAACATGCAGCACTAGTAACCTTGTATTATATTACTATTTCTATTGTGGTCATGGTGTGTGCTGGTGAGGGGGGTTTCCAGGCAGATGGAATCCCCCCTGCGTTTGCCTATGGAGACAGACACAGAATGGTGCGACAAATACAGATAACAGGAGGACATGGAGACAGATACACAGCATAACCAGCACCAACAACCAAAAAAATCTTTATTTTATTTTTTTTACATTGGATCAGTCATATATCAAGCACAACTGATACACAGACAAAAATGCCTCTGGAACCTCCTCTTTCATCCTCTGCTTGGTTTAGCTTCACTTATGTCTCAAATGGATCATGCAATATTGGGGACATTGGAACTGTATTTTCTGTTTGCAAATTTGATTCCTGCAGGGCAAAGTTCACTTAGAAAGGCAACTGGAAGGCACAAAAGTACAGGATGAGACCAGATATGCTAGCAGAGAGGAAATGACTGTGTGGTCCTATGCACAGCAATGAACACTCCTACAAATTAGCCCTCTCCATTCCATCATCTACCTTAGTAGGAGCTTGTAGCAATGCTCAGGTCTTGAAATATATCCTTAGCTTCCATTTACGAGGAGGTGCCATTGTCCCCCATAATGACCCATGACTGCGTGATTGAACTTCTCCTCAGTACAATTACTCTAAGTCTTCACCACATTATTACTCAGTCTAATACAGTACATATATTCAACTTGACTAAAGAATATAGGCCCTCATTCAGAGCCATACGCTCTGAGCAGAGCGCACGCTCTGAATGAGGGCCGGCCTCCATGAAAATGGAGCGTGCTCCTGGACGCTCGTATAGCTGTGGGTCACCACCCACAGGCTATACGAGCGTGCATTTTGATGGCTGCGATGGTCGTGACCATCGCGACCATCGAAACTGCGAGCCGGAGCCTGCAGTTGAGGTTTTCAATCGCAAGCTCCGGAGTGATTTTGGCTCTATCAGAGCCAAAATCACTCCCACTGACATCACTAGTGATGTCAGTGGGCCGGCTTCTGACGGGAGGCGTTCCCGTGGGAACGCCCCCGTCAGGGTGGCACGCCCCCGGCACGCCTACCAAAGGGGGCGTGCTGTCAATCAACATCGACAGCACGCCCCCTTTGATCAGACACAACGAGCGAAGGACTTTCCTTCGCTCGTCGCGTCTGGCGCATGCGCACGACGGAGCTCCCTCCGTCGTGCGCATGCTCAGTCCAGAACATCGACCCACTTGCGAGCGGACAGCCGCTCGCGAGTGGGTCTGAATCAGGCCCATAGTTCTGTATGCCAGTGCCACAATATTTACTCCATACTGTCTGAAAAATGTTCTGTATGGACCTGATTCAGAGCCACACGCAATGCCGATGTTCACTGCTCGTGCATGAAAAACCCTATAAACTCCTATAGCACATGCATTACACAGTGTGCACACAAAGGCGCTGTTGTGATTGAGACTCATGGTAAAAGAGAAGTCTTAAGCGGCCCATACACGGTGCGATTTTTTTGCATGATGTGGATGATTTCGATCAATCGTAACGATTAATTGTGCACATTGTGTGTTGATTCTGTATGTTTATGATGCCGATGTGCGTCCCAGCCGTCGTATAGCTGGATCATAGATCTTACGGCAAAACCGTAAGATTGAGATCTATTGTGTACAATGTGATACACATTAACATCCATATTGTATGATCATAACGATCAATCATACACCATTTGAACACATTGTATGGAGAATTTCAAGGGAAGAATCTCAAGGGAAATTCTACAATACATCGTGACGTTTCAATATCGCACCGTGTATGGCCGGTATTATGCTGGGTACACACGGAACAATCATCAGCGATAACGATATTGCTGAACGATCTTCCTTTAAAAATCCTGGTGTGCTGGATGAACAATACTGTTCATCCACACACCCAAAAACGTGGATCGTGGATCCCTATGGAGAGATAACGATATCGTCCAGGTTGGCCTGCATACATGGACAATAGTTAATATCGCTGTCTTCCAGCGGGAGTACGCATCGTTGGTTGTTCATTGCATACACACGGAACGATATATCGTTGAACGATATCATTATCGTTCATATCGTTGAAAAATATTGTTCCATGTGTACTCACCTTTAGAATGTGCTTTCCAGTCCTAGGCAGTGACTGGGAGGTGGCCATACTCTGAAAAACTACACCTGCCATAGAACTGGTGCAAGTTTCGATGGTGCAGCCGATGATGGCGTCAGGCGGTATTACAGCATCTACAGCTCCTCGAGTTAGGCGTGTCAGTCCTTGCACATTCATATGCACGGATGTACACCAAGGAAGGACTTTGTAGCGGCATTTGCATAAAGCTGCAGACGGGCGACCGCCAAAACATGCGGCCATGTCTGCATCCACCTCTGAATTAGGCCCTATGTGTGATTACCGTCAGGTTTATCCCAATGGCCATTTACAATGAGTAATACATTTGCTGAAATACAACTTATTACATTTGTACATTTCTTAGTTATTAAAAACAAGTTGGAAGAAAAAGTATGGAAAGTTCTGTGAGTATTCGCACGGTTACTAGGGTCAAATGAGTCAGGTTGAACCTTATGAGTATATAACAGTGAGGATGTTGCTATGGATTTTAGATTTATTTAGGTCTGTTAGCATTTAATAGGAATGTTCTCAGCACTAACAAGTGTTTCATGTCAATGTCTTGTTTTTGCAAATCTAAGTGTTCTTTGGGCTGCTTTAATTTACTATTTTACAGATTATCCCGTTGCTATGGTTTTGTAATAAAATCTAATAATGCAACATACTTCACCAATCTTTCTTTACTTTCCATAGCAATATTATTTAGATTGGATAGAGGATTAACAGGTGAATTTCTAGCGCAGTTATTGTTGAATAATAACTTTAAAAGAGTATTTAAATTGATGAGGCGTCATTATTATTAACAATATTACTAAAATACAGTATTTTCTTTTAATTTAATTAGTAAGTCACAGTATTAGTTCAATGACAATCACCTCTGAGCTGGTGCTTTATTCTTCTATTTCATTTCAATATTATCCACAAATTCCTTTTTGTACTGCTCCAAAAACTGATGCTCCTCCACTATGCTGTCACCTTGTTCTGCAGACCCTTGTACTTTGGTGGAACTCAAGACTCATTAGCACCGCCAATGAGAATTTTATATCGTGCCTTAGCCCTTTTGCACTCCATAAATGAAGACCGGAGCAGCTGCCAATTAATTCTTTAGTTAAGTCTCTATAATCAATAGATGTCCACGTGGATCAAGGTTGGCAAGTAGTATCCTTTAGCAGCTGTTCACCGATAATTCCCAGCATGCTCAGCCAGCAGGTCGCTTAGTATGATGCAGATATAGGACAAGTTGCTGGATTAAATTGAGAAAAGCAATTACAGAAAACCAACTCAAATGTCCTTATATTATGGTGAGGCAGAGCGGGACAGATGGATAGTATTGCTGACTCACAGTGCTGGGGTCTTATGTTTGATGTTATATATGTGTGGGCCTTGAATGTTCTATTAATCACATAGATTTTTCTAATGGTCCAAAGAACCTCTAGTAAGTTGGCTCTGGTGTGGATGTGCCTGTGGTAGTCTCCACTGTGACAGGCATTGGTGTACCCCGTTGCAGCTCTTCTCTATAGATGTGTAGATGGAGAACGCTTGGCCACTCCTGGTGTAGGTAAAGATAATGCACACATTGGACCTGATTCTGAGTTTGGCAGCAAGTCAAAAGTTATGTACGAGCTGCGCATGCTCCACATCATACATACGCTCCTTGATGGAGGGTACGACTGCGGCCGGTTGTCTTCGTCCATGAAATGGGTGTTTCTGGGTGTCAACGTGTGGCTGCCTTGCGGACACATTGCAAGAAAGTAAATTTTGTGGGAGGTGCGGCCAGAATTTGTGCACTAATAACGAAGCATGAACATGACGAGGGGGCGCCGGTTTCAGACTGATTCATGTCGACATTAATGATGACAATTGCTGCTGCGGATAGGAAACCAGTAGGCGGTGCAGCAAAATGCATGAAGTCGCAGGATAGCCTCATTAGAATATGGTACTCAGGGGAGATGTATTAAACCTTAGAGAAATAAAGTGGAGAAGGTGCCAATAGCAACTAATCAGCTTCTGTCATTTATATAACACATTCTATACAATTATACAATGATAGTTAGAAGCTGATTGGTTGCTTGGGGCAACTGGTCCACGTCATCTCTTTTGAAGGTTTCACACATCTCCCCCCCGAAATCTTGCTGCCACAGCTATCCGGACTTGCTGCTGCTTTGTGTGTGATTCTGTATAAGACCCGTTTGCAGAAAGTGAAAGTTAGTAGGTGCTAAAGCACTAACACAATGGGGATCACTGGTGCATGATGGACAATCACACTGGTGTTTAGTTGCAAAAACTATTCTTATTCTGACTTGTACTGCAATCTACTTAATGTAAACATGCCTAGAGGTCTTTATAGGTCCTATTTACATTTATTTATATGTGGTGAGTGTTTGAAGCAGTGAACTTGATGATCTGTACAAAACATAGTTTGTGGACTTCAGAGTTGTGACTATACTGGGTTGGAACATGCATCAGCATTGTACAGGAATCTCTATCAATAGTCAACACAATTTTGACCCTCCCCACCCAACAGAACGTCTGGTCTCCTGCATAAAAATGTCAGGAGCAGTATCAGAATAATAGATAAGAACAATAATAATCTCAGTAATATCACTACTATATGACTTATTTGCATGACATCATCTATCGAAGTGAATCAAATGGTACACTATGCAAGAGGTAAAGAATAGGATTCTTCTTTATATATGTTCTGCAAGCATCATAAATCAGCAATGACATCAGTAGCTATCATCGCAGCGGCAGCATGTTGCTGTTTGGGCTTTAGAATTGAATGCCCTATCATCTCATTACATCAGTTGCCTTATATAGCATAGCTCATTACAATATTCATAAGTATACTGCGTCACAAGGTAATCGTGAATTCTTACAAATTCTCCTATCTTGGTATGTTCTGTTTTAATGTGATTTTGATCTTTCTCTATAGTCTTTAATCCCTGAATGCTAATAAACAAACATTTGTCTTTGAACTATTCTATTTCTATGAATTTCGCTGTGTCATTTCAATAGGCAAACGCAGGGGGGGGTTTCCGTCTGCCTGGAAACCCCCCTCCCCAGCCCACACCATGAACACAGTAAAAATAGTAATGTAATAGAATTTTACTAGTGCTGCATTTTCTTCACAGTATCACAAATGAAATAATTAGCACCACCTGTGGATCTTTTAACATGTATCAGTCAGTAATAAATAACCTGTGCATCAACTAGGAGATATGGAAAACTTTCACTGTTAGGGATGTGCTGCTATAGAGCCCAATATGTACATATATGTCCAGGGCAGCACTAGGTTATTCTGCTGCTCCCACGGACTCTCGGACTTGCTGTAAAACTCTGGAATGGTGCCCACATCTAAAATAAAAAGATTCAGCTCAGGCAGGATGGGCCTACTGCCGCATTTAATGGCTTATACTGTGATCGCTGGTCCTGTATATGCTGGAATTATGACACAATATACTTTGTATGACGCATATTAAAGCTGGTTAAGTGCTAATTCTACCCTCTTCATGGACTGGCCACGCTCACTCTAAAATCAAGCATTTGCCACTGATTTCTTTTTTTTTTTTTTAAACATGTATTTATTGTGGTTTTCAAATGAAAAAGAATAATACAACTTAGTTACAGTTATAGTACAACAGTGGCAAAATAATACATGTTAATGGAATTGACAGATATCTTATACTGTTTACAAAATATTTTGTACCATAAATATAAATTTAGAAATAAAAAATAAGCGGTAAGAGGGGGGGGGGGGGGGGGGGTAATAAAGAAAGCCTAGTATCTATGGGCAGGGAAAGGGTAGGGGTTGGGATTAACAATGAAGTTCCTATAATATCATCCTGTTAATCAATTATGGTTGCTCTATCCAATTTGAAATAATTAGAAATCCTCTGTAATATTATTTCCCTTCGGTTCTTATCTTAACCAAATAAATTTTCAGTAGAAAAAAATAAATAAATAGATAAATAAAGCCAGAACTCGTGGAATGTGTAACCCCGAATTTTATATCAAAGTTCTCCAGCTAGTTTTTTATGCAAATACCAGTCTGTATTCTCAAATAATTTGAAGATATGCGTTCGAGTTTCCTCTGGTAGGGTATCTATATAAGGACTCCATTTACGATAAAATCTAACGAGCCGAGTAGCGTTCATAGTAGAGAATTTGGATAATCATGTTATGGACTGCTGTTATGGTGGGCGAAGATTTTGAAATCCATGATTTGAAAATGATCTTTTTTGCTACTGTTATTAGTACCGTGATAAAAGGTATTAAATGTTTATGTGATTCTTCTAACTTCCAGGACTGCCACTGATTTCTATTGTGGTTACAGGTCTGGTAAGAACACAGTCAGGGGAATTTTACCTATTATACCAAGTACGTCATCTCAAATGTTTAAGTTACTCCCCATCCTCTTGTCACAAAAACGATAAAGTCAAGTATTGCTGCCATGCACATTACTTATGCGCAGCAGGAAAAAAATAAAAAATTCAGCCTCAGTTCTTCCAGGTTTATCCTTGTCCTTTTCTTCATTAGCGGCCAAATATTCAGAGGTTGGTCTTAAACCTCACTAAACTAATTCTCTTCTCAGAAAAGGCCTAGGTATTTCAAATCAATGTCTTTAATTGAGTCTTAGGCCCGTATTCAATTAGAAGCGAAAAGCCGAGATCAGCAAAGAAGTATCGCAGATTTCGACTTTTCGCCTGTTGGAAAGGTATCGCCGTATTCAATTCCATCCGCTTTTCGCGTGTGCAGAAACGCAATGCAGTGTAATAGACGAAAAAGATTTGCCTCTGAATAGGTGGAGAAAAGAAGTGCAAAATTTTGGTTTGGGGGTGCCAGGGCTGGATTAAGGCTTGTAGGGACCCGGGGCAACTAAGTCATGGGGGCCCCATCAATAAAATTGTCACGGCCTCATGCAGCGACTACTATGCCCCTTACCTTGCCACTGGAGTCTCCACTGACCGGCAAGGTGGCAGCATACTACATCATGTCCGTGATACTGAGGGAAGAAGGGACAGAGAGCGCTCACAGTACATGTTGCAGCGGCATCAGCTTTCTGATGGTGGAGGCACTAGGCCCCGCCCCCTACCTGTACAAACGCAAATTGAGGTATTATAACAGCAAGGGGGCGGGGCTTCCATAATCAATCATGTTCACGGACCCCGTCTGGTCCACCGGTCCATCAGTGAGTGTGGCTGGCTGGCAGTGTGCTGTGTGAGTAATGCTGCCAGGAGCCGGCCGCTTGGCCAGGAAGAATTCAGAGTGACCAGGTTCTGGCCAATATTTGCAGCAGTGTGGGGGCCCCTGGACGGCCGCCCCGTCCGGCCCGCCTATAATCCGGCCCTGGGAGGTGCAAAGGTGGGAAAACAACTCAGAACCCTTGAAAAAGCCCCCCAAAGGAAACTGAGTCAAAAATTACCTAAAAAAACCCTTAAGAACACCCCAAAAAAGTACTTTGAATTTGGGGGCAAAAAAAGGTGCAAAGTGGGGGGACAAGTTTGCAAACTAGCGAAATAAGGTTCTGGGGGTGCACTAAGAACGGGTCAAGTGTTTTGGGGATCGCAGGTGCATTTTTTGGGGTGCAATCGCACTTTAATTAAAAGTTCACTTTACAGACATTAAAACATGCATGCACCCATTTTCAGGTACCCCAAATTTGACAGGACTACTTATTTTCTCCCCCCCCCAAAAAAACTGCTTTATGCTATTCTTCACCACTTTTGCAAATACGCAAATAAGTGACAAATGTGCAAACTTATGTACCCCAAATAGTTTTATTAGGGAAAATCAGGCACTACTACATTGATTCCCAATGTTTCTGCAGCTTTTCGTCTGTTCTGACTTAGCGTGTCTCCATTTTCGCGTAATTTTGAATTGAATACAGCGAATAGCGGGGGCGCGCACGATAAGTTTCCGCGGCTAAAATACGCGATGTAGGCGAAAAGTCCGGCAGGCGAAACTTTATCGCTGGTGCGAAACTAATTGACTTTTGAGAGACAGGTGTAAGTGGTCAGTAACACCTGTCTTTAGGCCCCCATACATCAGCAATCGATTGTGGCAATTCTGCAATTTGCAATCGATTGTGTATAAAAATCTGCAATATATGGACTTCACAGATCGCAGATTGCAACCAAGAAGTGATTGGAATTGTTAGATCAGATTGTCCAACATGTTGGATTTCATAGATGGATTGGGGCTGTAAATTGCTAGTGTATGGACATGGGCCCTCATTCAGAGCCGCTCGTAAGTGGCCACTCACTCAATCTGACCGATATCCGCACATCTGCGCATGCGTACGGATTTTAATACGCATGCGCGAACCAGTCAGTGCGGCCGAAAATCGTTTGTTCGCTATATAGCGAATACCTGCTATTTTGAGTGACAGAGGGAGGCGTATGTGGGTGGCAACAGGGGAAGGTGCTTGAAAACGGGGGTGTGGAATTAGATTGCAGGCTTGCTTAAAGGTCAAAACGGGCGTTTTAAGGGAGTGCATAATTAATACAGCAGCGTCATTAACCACGTCACTTGTTTTTTTTTTACTCCGAACTGCTCGCAAAATAGCGGTTGAAAAAACCAGCCACAAGAATAGCGAGCAGTTCATACGCTGTTCGATGTACTCGATTAATCTAATAAATAGCGGACATGACGTAGGATGCGAGCGGCCAGGGGGCGTTTTTTTCAAAATTACAACCGCAAGTTTTGCTCGCTCGTTCAGACTTAGAGGCGTGAACAGACCGCAATTAGCGAACGGGTCAATTGAATAGCCACCCCTTGTTTTAGGACGACGAGCGGCTCTGAATGAGTGCCATGATCAGCAGATTTGCAGACCGTTACTACTGATGGGCCTTTCAAGATTGTCAGATCTGTGTTTCCTGCAATCGATCTGCAAATCACTGAAAAAGATCTGTAATGTATGGGCGCAGATTGCTAGATTGGGATATCCTAAAATCGGGCAATAAATCTTCAAATTGTTCAATTGTGGTTTTCAGATTGCTGATGTATGGGGGCCTGTCTTCTCCATCGAGCTACGAGATGGTTAAAGAATTCCTTATGATTGCATAGTTTCCAGGTGGGACCATGTAAAATGGTGCTTGAATCGTCTTTGATTAGTCTTCCTTGTTTAGCTTTGTGAGTCCTTTAAATGCTCAGAAATCTTTCAAAACATAGGGCCTGATTCAGAGCCACTCGTAAGCGGCAGCTCGTTCGCTCCGAGCGATGTTTGCCCAACTGCGCATGCGTACGGATCGTTATACGCATGCGCGAACCAGTCGGTGCGGCCGAAATTCATGTGCTCGCAAAATAGCGAATGCCTGATAATTTGAGTGACAGAAAGAGGCGTATGTGGGAAGGTGCTTGAAAACGGGGAGTGGAGATCCGATCGCAGGCGTGCTTAAAGGTCAAAACGGGCGTTTTATGGGTGTGCATAATTAAAACAGCAGCGTCATTGTGCACGTCACTGGGTTATTTTATAGCCAGAACTGCTCGCAAAATTGTGGTAGCAAAAACCAACCTCAAGAATAGCGAGTAGCTCATACCCTGGTCGATGTACTCGATTAATCTAATAAATAGCGGACATGACGTAGGATGCGAGCGGCCAGGGGGCGTAGTTTCCCAAACAACGACCGCAAGTTTTGTTCGCTCGTTCAGACCTAGAGGCGTGAACAGACCGCAATTAGCGAACGGCTCATTTGAATAGCCACTCCTATTTTCTGGACGAGCGAGCGCTAATTGCGTCCGGCTCTGAATCAGGCCCATAGTCCATTGTCAAATCATGAAAAGTCTGTAGCTGAACTTACAGTCACATTTAGCATGCTTTCAAAAAAATTCTTCTTTAGGAAAAAATGTAAGGAGAGTTGACAATTGACATACAAACTATATAAGACCATTAGCAGTGCCTCTGGTCATTCCATTCTTGGCTGTGAAAACACCTTCCAACACTTGCAACTAATTGCTTTGTTAAATGTCTCCTTGAATTTAAGTCTCAGCCCTTTCCTTATGAAATAACTCTCAATATCACTTCCTATCATCTGTGAGGTACCTACAGTATTCCTAAGAAAAAGTGCTAAATCAATTTATCTAATACAAATACTAATATCTTTGAAGCTTCTAAATAAATCATTATATAAATCTTGGTAGATCATTTTATAAAGCTTTTACCTTTGACATTTGTATGAAGTAAACTCACATTAATTTCCTATTATTCTACAATTGTTTCAGCTTTGCTGACAGTAAAAATTGTGTTTGCTATATATGCCTTTGATCTTCCATCAGGCAGGTCCTATGATATACAACCTTAAAACATTGCTATTTTCATTCTGTGTAAATATACATTATTAGTACAGGTTTATATATTTTTATGCAAGATATTTCCTATTCAAAAGTGTGCTATATACATCCCCCATCTGTGGCTGTACAGACACATGTACTTATTGAGATGTGCACACTTAATAAATAGTGCATAAGCTTAAAAAAAAACTCTTAACATTAATACTGCACATCTGTTACATTTTCCTTCTACATAGATATATAAAGACTTTTAGTCACAGTGCTGGCAGCAGGTAAGTTTCACCTGCTATTCGCCACCTCACAGTGGCGGATAGTACCTCCATTAAATTACGAAAATTCATAATTTTCGGCATTTGATGAATACCATAATTTTCATATCCGACTACTAATGTATGGGGAGTGTGGAAATTAACGCAGGGGGACTTAGCAAGGATATATCAGTGTTATCTCCTGTGCTAAGTGTGTTCATGAATACTAAAATAACTTTATTTAAAGAAAATGTCCTTAAAAACATTATTTTAGTGTTGATGAATAGGCCCCTGTGGGGCCTATTCATTAAACCTAAAAATTCTCTGGAGTTCTAGCTAATTATAGGTGGGATTCATCATTCCACCTCTCCATAAGTATCTATTCCGAAAAGCTGTCATTTTTGCGATGACAGCTTTTCGGGAAATAGATACTTTTCCCTGCCTACACTACCTTATCGCATCTGGAAACAGTGCTGCGCATGCGCTGTTACATCTGTAAAACCAGCGCATGCGCAGCACTGCCTAAAGATGCGTTAAGTTTGTGTACCCCCCCCAATAATAATAATACATTCATAATTAAGGATACCCTAAACTCATGGTGTCCCTGTTTTCCTATTATATTATTATTAAGTGTTCCGCAGCGCCTTACAGAGTACACAAACAATAAGTGAACAAGAAACGAGTAACGTACAGCACATTACAGTGCAGGACAAGGACATGGTTTATATACATTGCTGCAATAGCGATTAAACACTCACAATAAGCAGCAGGGAGTTAGGAGTCACGTGTTAGGTGCCCTTGTAGGGAGTAAGGAGTAGAAGAAAGTGTAGGGAGAAGCACATGAGGGAAGAGGTCCCTGCTTGTGAGAGCTTACATTCTAAAGGGATAGGCAGACAGACAGACGTGACACAGAAGGGGTAGATAGGGAGGAAAGAGCATGATGTGGGTTAGGATGAAAGCTGGAAGGCCTTGATGATGTATTGGGTCTTGTATGAACTTTTGTTTATGAAAAATAAGGAAAGAAATATTTGAACTAATATTTCCTTTTTCTATGAGCAAAACAAATTGGTAAATTTATGGCTCAAAAAAAAAATAAAAAATCACACAACTTTCATACAAAATACTCATCATTCTTACATTTTCTTACAAGCAAAAATGTCACTCATCTCATACCGCCACATACTTGTCATTACATTGCATACAAACTGCATTTCTCTCATACACACAGTTATCTTGGCTTGCAAGAAGTGAAGTAATGGACTGTGAGACTTTTATTTTTCTGTAGAATGAGGAAGAAAGATATAGGAAAAACAGAATTTTAGTGGGTTTTTTTCTCTTAGTCTGCAATGAAGCAGAACAGACGGTGTAATGGTTAGCATTCCTGCCTCACAGCACTGGGGGCATGAGTTCAATTCCCGCTATGGCCAACTGTGTAGAGTTTGTATATTCTCCCTGTGCTTGCATGAATTTCCTCTGGGTACTCCAGTTTCCTCCCACACTCCAAAAATATACTGGTAGGTTAATTGGATCCTAACAAAATGATCCCTACTGTACATGTGATAGGGAATATAGATTGTAAGCTCCACTGGGGCAGGGACTGATGTGAATGGACAAATATGCTCTGTAAAGTGCTGTGGAATATGTGTGCGTTAAATAAATAACTGGTAATAAATAAATATCCTTTTGTCGTAGTAAGTCGTAAGGTCATTTCAGTTTTTTCAGCACTGGAAAGGAAAAATTTAAGTTAAGTAAACTGTTGTTGACGTGTGGAATACCGTAGATGTCTGATTATTGCACCGTGGGAGAAAAGCTACAAGGTTAGACACATTTATAAATAAGCTTTGTATGAAATTATGCAATTGCGTTTATAAGTTGAGGTAGCTTTTACATAAGTAAATATAAATGCTTATATTTTTATACTACGGAGTTGTACTGTTAGAAAAAAACAAGGATAGAAAAAGTAATCAATGTTTATGTGGTTTAAATTTAGGATCTACTCTAAATATCATTGCAATGAAAAAAAATGTATTATATTGTTTCTAATTGTGTAACACTTATGCATATGTTTGTTATTTTCTGCGGTAAATGTTGTTGAGGAGAACCCTAACTTTCTTATAGATGGCCAAGGCTTCATTGACCCTGGTCATTCATGGTCAGTGTCATAGAGGCACCCGCTGTTGGATTGGCTGTTGTTGTCTTTGGTGTGCTGCCATCCTGAAGTCCATTCTTGGGTTCCAGAATGGAGTTTTGTGGAATTCTTGACCTCTAGAGCCCTGGATGCCTGTCTGTCTTTTGGTGGCACATTACAATATCTGCTGATGTGGCCTTGTTTTCCACATTTGTAGCAGATGACATCAGACATTGCATAGACAGGGGGCCAAGAGTCTAGGTGGGCAGGTGGTTGAATGGGTCGCCTGTAGCCTTGTAGTGGATCTGGCTTATGGTTTTGTATAGCCTGTAACTGTTGTAATTGCAGGATATGCCACTGATTGTGAAGTCATTTACTTTGTTGCTTGTTTTTGTGTTTGAGAATATCGTCAGGGCCACCATCAGGGGGGTACAGCCGGTACTAATGTACCAGGCCTGGACTCAGAGGGGGGCCCGCAGAGGGCAAATGATTTTCAGTCACAGACAGGTGTCTCAAAGTAGTTTGTTATTAGGATAAGCAGTGCGCTGTGGACCCCCTATCAGTGTCAGTCATTGTAACTACTGACTACTGACTTCTATGAGAAGGGGGCAGCTGCGGGCCCCCTTCTCATAGAAGAGCAAAGCAGAGGAGGCTTCAGCATTGTGACTGCTTCACTTACAGTAGTTTCAGACTGCACTGCGGCTACTGGACCTGTCCATCCTTCTCTCTGCAGTTGATTAATTAAGTTTCCTCTCCTAGTTCCTCCTTGAGTCCCCACCCCCTTCCCGAGTCCCTGCCCCCTCCTGCTATGCCTGTTGTAGTCTCCCCTGCAGGCAGAGTGTTAGGTCCTATCTCCCTGCCCCCTTCCAGAGTCCTCACCCCCTCCTGAGTCCCTGCCCCTTCCTGCTTTGAGTCTGCCCACTTGCCCAGACTATTTTTCTGTTGGGGAATCTATTATCCCCTGCAGAGTCCAGACAGCCTTTGGTGTGTGAGGGAACAGCCTCCTTCCTACACTGCTCCAAACACAGATAAGTGGCTCTGTATTCATGTTAAGTGGGAGTGTATATACTTATATTACACCTTACCCCAAGGTAATATATCAGGGGGGGGTGTAAACATATTTTTTGTGGGGGGTGGGTTGGGGGGTATAGTAATGTATCAGGTGGGTGAGGTGTGTTTAGGTGTATAGTAATGTATCTGGGAAATTAGATGGGTTGAGGGGTTTAATGTATGGGGGGTGTATACTTATACTATATGGTAGGTTGGGGGGATGTAGTAATGTATAGTGAGGGTTTTGTATACTAATATTTTTTTGGGGGGGTGATGTGAGTTGAGGGTTGTAGTATTGTATCGGGGTTTGTGTAATAATATTATTTGTGAGGTGGGGTATATTAATATTATAGGTTGCATACTATGTTTTGTTTTGTAAACTGAAGTTTCCCACCTCAGCCCGGCGCCACAGGGAGGCTCCATTTGCTAGATGCCCACTGAGATTTTGTTACCAGCGGGCGGCCGGCTCCCTTCCCGCATCGCTAGCTGCAGGCTCACTCCTGAGCTCCGGGTTCTGGCTCCCACAGTGTGCAGTGCACTATGGAAGACACCTCATGACATCATGATGTCTCTCCCATAGTTCAGAGGAGCAGCCAGGCGGACCGGAGGTAGGTGACGCAGGAGCGAGGCTTAAGGTAAGTATTTTTTTTGTGTGTGTATGTGTGTAAGCAGCTTCACTATAGGGGGCATAACTTCTGGGTATGACTTCTGGGGGCACTACTGGGGGAATTACTCAGGGGGCATTACTATTGGGGCACTACTACTGCGGGCATTACTTCTACAGGGGGCACCACATAAGGGGAACTACCACTGTGGGCACTGCATAAGGGGCATTTCCACTACTGGGGGAGCTGCATAAGGGGCATTGCCACTACTGGGCTCACTGCATAAGGGGCACCACTACTGGGGTCACTGCACAAGGGGCACCACTAGGGATCACTGCACAAGGGGCACCACTATTGGGGGCACTGCATAAGCAGCACTACCACTACTGGGGGTAGTGCATAAGGGCTACCACTACTGGGGGCACTGCATAAGGGGCATTACCACTACTGGGAGCACTGCATAAGGGGCATTACCACTACTGGGGGCACTGCATAAGGGGCACTATCACTATGGGCACTGCATAAGGGCACTACCACTACTGGGGGCACTACATAAGGGGCACCACTACTGGGGGCACTGCATAAAAAGCACCACTACAATGGGCATGGCATGAGGGGCACTACTGCTTTGAGCATTATGTGTAAGGGGCACTACCACTGTGGGCATATGTGTATTAGTGGCACTACTACTGTGGGCATTGTGTATAAGGGGCACAAATGTGGGCATTGTGTAAAAGGGGCACTGCTGTGTGTCATACATGAATAAGGGACACTACTATGTGGTGTAATATGAATCAGGGGTGAAGCAAGATTGTGCTACTGTGTGGCGTAATTTGAATTGGGAATACTATTGCGTGACCATGTCCCTTTCTTTTGCGACTATACCCCTTGTTTTGTAAAAACCGCCGAGGGGGAAGGTGAGTTCCATCACTTCTCTAAGACCACTTTAATATATATATATATATATATATATATATATGACCCCAACTAAGTTTGTCCCTTGTATTTTCAAAACCAGGATTGGCTCGCCAGTGCTGGTTGTGCAAAGCACAGGGGACCCCCTACGTCTTTTGTCCCCTGTATTTTCATAACCAGGACTGACTCTGTAAAGTCCGGGGCTGGTTGGATTTTTAGTGTGGGGGTGGGGGCATATTATCTATTTATTTTTTTCAACACTTTGCTTTTTACACATAGATGCATGCACGGATCTCACTGATCTGTGCATGCATCTGTGTCAATAGTACATTTGGAAATCGTTAACGACGCACGATATATCGTTTGGTCGTTGGTAATATTGCACAGTGTGTATGTACTATGGCCCTTATTAAGCAGTGCACGCTAGTGCACTGCTGAACGCAGATTCCCGATGATCGGGAATCTGCGCATGCTCCTGAAATGCAGAACGGGTCTGCGATCCCTCACGCAGACTGACAGCAGACTGTCATTGATTGACAGTCTGCTGCCGTTTATGGGCGGGGAGTGGCCAGCAAAGCCCTCCATTTCCCGAAACGGAGGCGTGTTGCTGCCGCTGGGGGGGAGGGAAGAGACCAGGATCTCTGCTGGCTGACAGAGATTTCCTGGCCTCTTCCTCTCATCTGCGGCGGCCGGCTGATGTTCACCTTAGCCGGCTAATGTTCCGCATAGTATCCGATGCTGCATTGGCAGCTCAGATAAGTAATGCAGAAGGAGGCGTGATGCCTCCTGTGCATTACCATATTACTATATCTGCAAGGATCGCAATTGCAAAGCTGCCTAGTCCAGGAATTCCAGGGAGTTCAGGGGAAATTGTTAACGACATTGCATCGTTTGCAAGTCGTTTAGTGTGTACTCAGCTCAAGAGTGCTCACATAATCGAGTTCTTTCCTTCTTCCTTGTTTTTGAATAATTATTTAACTCTAGTGAGCATACCATGTAGATACACTTCTAGCATTAGCTTAATATTATTGGAATAGTGGTAAATCGTGTCTGGGAATTTATACATTTGTATTTTTATTTATAGTTTCTGCCACATCTCACTAATTAGTGTAGGTTACAGTAAAGAGCAGATCTACTTGGTGCAGAATTTTTGGGACTCTAGCTATCCTTTTATAAAATGTAAAAGATACATGACAACTAGAATCTGATTGGCGTTGCTATGGGCAACAACTAAACTTGTCCACTTTAGAAGGTTAGATAAACATCCCCTTAAACTACCGTGTAGGGAGAAAAAGCAACAGTGACTAGTGCACTGAAAAAAAAGAAGTATTGTTTCCCTTAGCAACCAATCACAACAATGTTTTATTTTCCTTTAAAAATAACGTATTCATTATATCAAGTTGCCATGTCATTGTTCTGCACACCAGTTTTCATAAATGTCCCCTATACAGTAGCTGCGGTGCAAATAGATCATTCCAAACACAGGGAAAAGGAGGATCTATCTCCATTGTGTTATCCTAAATGGACTTACTCCTAGCACTAAATGAGGCCCTGCATTACTAAATATATTCAAAATTAGTAATGTGACAATGTGAGTGTGATTTTTTTTTTTTGGAGTACACATTTAAATAAGATAGATGGATCTGGCGAATGCATAGGTCTTGTAATATGGGGAATTTCCGATAAATGGAAAAAATGAGCTTTCCACAGTGCAAATGCTGCCAGTTATGGGCATTGTGAATAGATTTTACACCTGATGAGCAAAATGTTCCATCAGTAGGGTGTAGCGGATCAGGGCGCTGAGTGTTTCTTAGACGTCATATTTACACACATTTACAGAGGAGGTAGAGAACGGGTGTTGGCTTTTACTTTCACTGGGATACTTTGTGTTTTATCCAGGGGCACATTATATGGAAAAGTGTATATTTAAGCACATTCCAAATTCTTATAAGTTATAAAGATAGTCCAGATGTATACACACTCGTGATTGATTTAAGACACACATGAAACTAAAATCAGAAATACATTTGAGGCAAAACAGAACAGTTGGAATTATGAAGGTAAGTGCCTTATAGATGTATTATTACTGTTTCTACTGCGCATATTTCAAACCATCCAAGCAAACCTGCAAAGGGTCACGCAGCGTGCTCTCTAACATAAGTGAGGCATTCGCCGAAATAGAAGTTCACTGCATTTCTGCATCTACAGTATAGTGATTAAATGGTGTTTATGGTCTTTATGGTAAGTGAAATGGTGTTTATGGTCTTTATGGTAAGTGAAATGGTGTTTATGGTATATAAAAGTGTATGACACACATTCTTGCATAGGGTAATATGGTCCTGTGCACGGCTGGTTGAGGTGAAGGTGACTATTAGCATTCATCATTGTTGTATCATTGCAGTAACTGCTCTTCCCATAGTGGTATTAGGCATGGACAGACTGTAGACACAGCCAGGGACAATGATGTGGCCTGCTCCTTTTAGTGTTTGAACTCAATTTGTCCCTTTGTTTTTCTTTTGTTACAGCTGTTTCCAATGCTATAAGTAAGAATTGGGGCAGAAGGAGCAGGATGAAAATATGGCAGTCCTGTTGTTGCCACCAGGTCCTGACAGCTTCCGCCGGTTTACCCCAGAAACATTGGCTGCTATCGAGAAGCGTATCGCCGAGGAACAGGCCAGAAGCGCCAAACAGGAATACCGAGAAGGAGAGACCAGCGAGGACGCAGAGGAGAAACCTAAGCCACATCCTGACTTGGAGGCTGGCAAACAGCTGCCTCGAATCTATGGGGACTTTCCATCACATCTCATTGGACATCCCCTGGAAGATATTGACCCTTTCTACAAAAACCAAAAGGTGACAGCAGCTTGAGGTTTAACCCAATCACAGAAGAAATATGGTCCAGGTGTATTGTATATAGTAGACTTTTTTTCTTAGGGTTCAACTATGTATTCAATGCAACTTAAAATTCCTCTGTTCTGTTATTAAGATAATTAGAATATATGTAGTTTTAATTTTTTTGTTTCCTTCATTATATACAGTATTTCTTTCTCACAAATTGTTAGCAAAGATATATATTTTTTGTGTTAATGTTAATTTAATTTTTTTGAATTCTAATATCCCTGTTATTAGCAGCCACGTTTAAATGTAGTGGTGATTGCTATAAGCCAGTTAAATCTTTAATTCCTATGATAGACTTAAAATGGACTTTATCTAAGCATTTACCACCTTAGCCAGAAGAATTTTTTATATTATTATATTATTTAGAAATTCTATGTTTAGTAGATTCTGCTGCATCTTTGGCCTCACTTTGAGGGTTATTCAATATGAAACGTTAACTTCACTGTCGAAGTTAACGTTTCATATCGGAGTTTTTACTTGCGTTAAAGTATCGGGCGCGCTCCCGCTTATACCCATATTCAATATAAAATTAATGAAAATGGGAAACTCCGAAGTCGGATTTGTGTAGTTACGAATTTTTCCTTAAAAAAATTGTAAGACCCCCCTAAAGTAGTAAAAACATGGGGGAACACTATGGGTACCCCCGTTTTAGCCTTTACTTGAAAGTTGGGGATTTAAATAGCCGCAGCAGGTGTTTTTTTCCGACATTGAAGAAGTGATGCAGAAGAGCACTTAGGTTATTTTTTTCGTTTTTTTAAGTGGTCCCATCAAATTTGGGGTACATGAAATTGGGTACTAGCATATTTTGATGTCCCTAAAGTAAGTTTTTTAAAATTCTGCATTTGTACACCTGCCGCTATAATTCTATTCTAGAAAACATCTGCCGCATACTTGCAGAATAGCCCTGAACCTATTTCCCTATTGTTAAACAATTTTTTCCCATTTTTTTTTTCACCCCAATTTTTAAATTAATTTTTTGGGGTGTCCCTATTTTTTTTAAAACTTTTTTTGACACAGTTCTTTTTTAAATGTCATTCCCAGGGGTGCAGGCTATTTTTTTTAAGCCTGCACCCCTAAACCCCAATTCTACACTTTTTTTCGACACCTATTCAATGGTGAAAAGTTATCCCCGTTTTTTATCAAAGACTTTTCAAAACTGCGATAAGTCTTTGAAATTGAATACGGTGTAAAAGTAAAACCTGCGATCATGATGTCATACCTCCGATATTAACGCAAAAACGATGTTATCGCACCCATATTGAATACCCCTGTTTATGTTGTTTATGCTCAGGATTCCACTGTTTCCTAAAAAAAAACGCTGCCCATTATATTGCTTCCCTCATATGATGCAATTACTTAAGTATTTACCACCCCCCAACAATATATTTTCATAATTTATAAATGTATTATCACAAAATGATTAGGAGATCTTGCTGCATCATTCAGAGGCAGAGGCATCTTTAAATCAACACCTCTAAGGGGGAAATTCAATTAGTGGGGCTGGCTGTGAAATGCGACCTCCAACATTACACATTTCCCCATGCACCCCACATAGGTACACAGAAAAATGTGCAATGATGGGTTTCCCTAAGGGGTCTATGAACTGATAATCATATACCAGCTATGTACTATGGGGAACTCGCAGGGACAGCGGTTACGGTAACTGCTGTCCCCGCGAGTTGTATCCCCGGCATTTAGGAGAAGTCTACACTGAAGTGAAAGACTTTCCTAGGGGAAGCTGACACTGTGCATGAGCACAGCGTCAGCTTCCGGAACTTGACGGGGACTGCAAGAGAGAGATCGAAAGATCTTTCTCCTGCACCTGAAACCCCCATAGGCTTACAGTAGTTTATACCATCTGAAGATGGTGTAATTTACTGGGCTAAACCCCGAAAAGCTTAAACTTTTTGGTGTATAGTACATAGGGGTCAGATCGTAGTCACCATTGATAATAATGGGGACTACGATCAGCAGTGCTAATTAGCACTTTGCCAGAGATTTCTATGAAATCTCCTGCATTGTGCTATTAGTATATAGGAACAATACATAAAATTATGCAGAAACTGCAGTTTCTGCATAATTTTATGTAAAAATAAGTTTGCTACATAGACCCCTAAGTCTTGGTGATGTGTGCAGCTGCAGACTGTGACCACACATCACCAAGAACTGAATTACCTCTACTTATGAAATATCTGGGGTGACTATAGTGGAGCACCCTATTACAACACACCTTAGTAGGCAGTCAGCAGTTTGCAATCTTTACTGTTTTTTTAAGTTTAATACAATTTAAAACATTACAGTTACCATTAGTGCAACACAGGAGCTAATCAGTTAAGATGCCTTTCACCATAGCACAGTACTCAATAAAATAAATACATTTGTTTTGCTTATTATCTTATTATTCTTTTAGGATATAATTTTTTTTCAGTTTCTTATATTTTGTAAATGTTATATAATTAACATTCACTAAAGTGAAGCACCTTAAATATAGTTAACCATTCACTGGATGTGACCATAAAACAGTTTATGTCAGGGCAGCAGGTACAAATGAGTCTATGTACTAAGCCTTGGAGAGAGATAAAGTGGACGGAGATAAAGTTCCAACCAACCAGCTCCTAATGGTTCCTTTATAGTCTGTGTTTGAAAAATGACAGTTAGGAGCCGATTGGTTGGTACTTTATGTCCGTCCACTTTAGCTCTCTCCAAGTCTTAATAAATAGACACCAAAGCTTGGTGCACATAATGCCAACATCTATTCCTTTCCAATAGCCTAGTCTTCTTTTAAGTTGTATTTAAAGGTTGCCCACTGTATACCAGCTAGCATTGACATCACCGACTTAATAATATAACTTGCACAGTGCTGTTATGCTAATGAGGGATGGATTTTGATGAATCAGTGCTTTAGTAAAGATTACATTGTCTTGAGTTACAGGCTGTCCTAAATCTGTGGCAATTATTTCACTGCATTGTTTTTCTCTGTTTTCCCTAGACCTTTGTAGTACTAAACAAAGGAAAGACAATCTTCAGATTTAGTGCCACACCTGCTTTGTATATAATTAGTCCTTTCCATCCTATCAGAAGAGCTTCAATCAAAATTTTGGTACATTCATATCCTTTCATGTTAAATGACATTCTGTCTGAATCGCTGACTCATCAACGTGTGCTGTATGTTCCCCATAAAAGTCACCCATCTGCTTATGTAGTACAGAACAAATTTAGCAGCAATGGCACAAAACAAACATAAACAGCATATATTATACACTCCATGAGTAGTCTATGAAATTTTGCCTCTAACTTCTAGTCCCTACAACCCATAGAATAAGGTCCCATCCTCCAGACTACATTGGTTTAGAAGATACGCCCTGATTCGCCAGGGCTGACAGCCAGCTGACGGGGGAATTCAGATGGAAAAAATCAAATGGTTCCTTATTAAGTCACTGTTTAGAAAACCAGAAAGGTAATTGTCTTATTCAATCATGCTCAGAATTACAATGCTAAAAGTCATTTTTATTTTAAAACTGATCAATATATAGTGAACTGAATGTATCAGAAAAGGTTAACTCATTATGATAGACCCATTTAATATATGCAGTTATGTAATGCTAAAAAGCCTTTTTCGTTGTCTTTCATAGCTGCCAGTATTAACGTTTGGAAATTTGGGATGAGATAGGTCATATCAGTGATCTACCAATTTGCACCCCGCACATGCCATAACATTAGCCTGTCACACACACATATACTGCATCTGTAATCTTCATGTGACTATGCAATCTTTCAATTGACAGCTTGAGTGGAAAATATTTTTATGTTGTCTATTATTTAATTCCCCTTGTGTGTAATTAAACAGATCACAAGAGAACAGTATCAGTTGTTTATTAATACACTTTGTAGCACTAACCTGGCTTTTAAAATAATGTTGTGTTATTCTGATAGACATGATATGAGTTTGCGCTAAAGTCCCCAAATTAATGTGGAAGTTAAATATCTAATGTCTAACACTGATGATAGATGCTATTACTATATAAAAGAGAAATTCATCATCATGAAACTGGCTCTGCTGATCTCCGGGCTCCTGCACTGTGACCCCGGTCAGATGTTTTATGCAGCAGCTGACCCGGGTCGCAGTGCAGGAGCCGGGAGACCAGGTGACCGGAGCCCCAGAGGGTATCAACGGAGCAACGATCTCCGGTCCCTTGATGCAGGTAAGTTTTTTTTGTTTTTACTTTTTTTTATTTTTTGCAGTGATCAGCTTGTGGTCTATTTAGACCACACAGCTGATAACTGGTGCCCGGCTCCCGGTTCTGCTCTGCTTGTTAGAGCAGAGCGAGAGTTGGGGAACCGGGGGAAACCCTGGATAACGCCATCTCCAGGTGGCGTTATTATCAACCAGCTTCCCCCAGTATTTTTTCACATTTTATTTTTAGTGACTTTGGTCAGATCACATTTCCCATTACAATTATGGTAAATGCGATCTACTTACTAAAAATATATGATTAGTGTTTGGAGTAGAATTTTACGAATTCTACTCCAATTGCCCTTTAGTAAATTTATGTGATACTAAAATATTGTGAAAAGGGTGTGAAAACACAATTTTTCACTTTATTTTAGTAAAAATTATTTTAATAAATAGGCCCCATTGTGAGAACTGACAGGTGCCAATATTAACAGGGTAAGTCCACCAACGCATTTCACTGCCTGTTGGTAGCTTTTCCAAGGACACATAGGGAGGTTGGCTGGTTAGCCGTACAGACAGCTAGATGAAACATGGCTGATCAGATATGTCTGAACAACGTCATTCACAGTGCATCGGCATGTACACACTTGCCGATGCACCATCAATATATTGTTCATTACTCAGTTGAATTATAGATTGTTCAGGTGTGTACCTAGCATTAGTGATCCAGACATTCTAAAATACAGTAAGACATGAGTACACTGGTCTGAAACCTCATACAGGGGTAGAAGTACTAAGCCTTGAAGAGAGATAAAGTACCAACCAATCAAGTCCTAACTGTCACTTTACAGGCTGTGGGGTCTATATACTAAGCCTTGGAGAGAAATAAAGTGGACGGAGATAAAGTACCAACCAATCAGCTCGTAACTGTAATTTTTCAAACACAGCCTGTAAAGTGACAGTTAGGATCTGATTGGTTGGTGATTTATATCCGTCCACTTTATCTCTCTCCAAGGCTTAGTACATAGACCCATGTGTTTGAAAAATGACAGTTAGCAGCTGATTGGTTGGTACTTTATCACTCTCCAAGGCTTAGTACATCTCCCCCACAGTACAGTAGGAGTTTCCAATCAGCAATTATTTGTGAATGTACAGTAGGCTTGGAGGAACCTATTACAGTAGAGTTCTACTTCTTATTGTGTTCACAATATTGTATGCCAATCTTAAAATGGATAAATATTGCTACCTTGGGGTATTTTAAGGAAGATCTCTCTGTAATATCCTCCACTAATGCTTTTAACTAAAAGCCCTGATTTATTTTACTGTATTTAAAGTATTAGTTAGGAATTTTCTACTTTGCTGCTTTCCACTTTTAGGGCCAAGATGCCCTGGTCACTTACAGTACAAGTTTCAAAAGGATGTTTTTTTGGCATCTCCATTCCATTTGACATAATGTATTGCTTAGATAAAGGCCCAGTCAGCAGTCAAACACAAAGGTTATTGTTATCAAAGAACCTATCAGCTTGTCTTTGTATTCTATATCAGATGGTTGTGTCACTTGTTTAAGCCACACTGGAATTTACAAATTCACACTCTAATATCATTGATTTCCCCACTGACCTAGCCTCCTAGATCAAAATCCCTTCCAAATCTATTATAAAGTTTCCATCCTAATACTTCTCCTCTAAACCTAAAGCCCTCTGTACCAGAAACCAACTGTACTCACATCTACTGAAGAGTGGTTTAAGAAAGGTCAATGCAGGGCCGGTGCAAGGTTTCAGGGCACCCTAGGCAAAGGTTCACAATGCCGCCCCTGTTTTCCCCCAAACCCTCCACCCAGCTCACAGACACATACACAGCGCCCTAATAATATTCACATGACCCGAATTAAAGGCATGATTCCCCCTGCAGTGCCCCCAGTAGTAAGGGGCCCCTGTAATGCCCCCAGTAGTAATGCACCCTGCAGTGCCCCCAGTAGTAATGCTCCCTGCAGTGTCCCCAGTAGTAATCCTCCCTGCAGTGCCCCCAGTAGTAATGCCCTTGCAGTGCCCTCAGTAGTAATGCTCCCTGCAGTGCCCCCCAGTAGTAATGCCCTTGTAGTGCCCCCAGTAGTAATGCTCCCTGCAGTGCCCCCCAGTAGTAATGCCCTTGTAGTGCCCCCAGTAGTAATGCTTCCTGCAGTGCCCCCCAGTAGTAATACCCTTGTAATGCCCCCAGTAGTAATGCCCCTTGAAGTGCCCCCAGTAGAAAGGGCCCCTGTAGTAGTGCTTCCTATAGTGCCCCCATATGATGTCCCTTGAGGTGCCCCCAGTAGTAAGGGCCCCTGTAGTAGTGCTCCAAATAGTGCCCCCATATGATGCCCCTGTAGTGCTCCCAATAGTATGGCCCCCATAGTGCCCCCATATGATGCCCCTGTAGGGCCCCCACTAGTATGGCCCTGTAGTGCCCCAATATGATGCCTCCAGTAGTGTCCACTGTAGTATGCCCTCAGCCCCCGCACACACACATACACAAAAATAAAATAAAAAAAAATACTTTCCTTAAACCCGGTCCAGAGCCTGCAGCCGTCCGTCCCCGGTGCACGCTCGTCGGAACTATGGGAGTGACGTCATGACGTCACACCCATAGTGCACTGCGGGAACTGGAAGCCGGAGCTCAGGAGTGAGCTCCGTCTTCCAGCTGCCACTGGCGCCGGGGGGTGGGGAGGGAGAGAGGAGCCGGGCGCCCGCTGGTCCCATAGCAACCGCACCTCCTGCACCCTCCGTAGGCGGACTGAGAAGCGCCCTTTAGTGGCCGGCGCCCCTAGGAAGCTGCCTAAGCTTGCCTAGTGGAAGCGCCGGCCCTGGGACAATGGAACTGGAAGATCTCATCCTCAGTAGTAATACCAACTCACCATTTACACTTTGGGATGAATTTACTAAGCATGCTGCAGCTTCTTGGTATGCTTAAGCACTAAATATAAAAAGCAATGCTATTCAATAGTATTGCCGTTTTAAATGTTCTTCTTAAACACGCCAAGAAGCGCCTGCTTTTGTGAGCCATCACTTATTAAATGTATCCCTTTGTGTGACATGGGTTTCAAGAATCTAGTGAATATAAAACTATTGTAACCTTAAAACGTTTTGGGTCTATTCATCCAGGCTAAGAGTATTACTTCATCCCAAAGAAGGAAGGATAGCAGAGACTAGAAATGAACAGAGGCAAGTGCAGGGTTTCTATGTGGGGAGGGGTACCGAAATGATGATTACTCACACAGCCTTATCGCATAATATTGAGATTAATAGTATATTTAAAATGGTTAAATAGTTTTTTTGTTCTATAAAATAAAATTTTACCTGTAGTGACATTAACAGCATCTGCCACACTGTGCGTTTAGGGTATATTCAGTACTGCAATATGTATACAGATACATTTGCTATAGAGATATGAGTTATTGCTGCTTCCACCTTGTGGTTGATGCTGGTGACTGGACAGCAAGTAAAATGGCATTGATTTACATTGTCTTGGTTATCTAGTGTGCCTGAGCCCTTAGAACAAATACTGTAATTTACAATTACAGTAAATATTACACATACTTAATGCTTCTTGCTGGAGTATCAGTCTGCTTCATAAAAGTAGCCTAGTTAGTGCAGGGGCTACTGACATGACACACAGACAGGGCGCTTCTCAGTCCGCCTACGGAGGGTGCAGGAGGTGCGGTTGCTAAGGGACCCAGCGATCTCACCCCCTGCACCCTCTATTTGCCGGGCGCCCGCTTAGATTGTGTTACCAGCAGGCGCCCGACTCCTCTCTCCCTCCCTCCTCCCTGAGCATGGGCATCTCCTGAGCTCAGGCTTCCAGGTCCCACAGTGCACTATGGGAGTGACGACATGATGTCACTTCCATAGTTCCAAGGAGCGGGTGCCGGGGACAGATGGCTGCAGGCTCTGGAGCGGGGTTTAAGGTAAGTATTTTTTTTATTTTATTTTTGTGTATGTGTGTGTGCATGGGGGCTTACTACAGGGGGCACTACTGGGGACATCATATTGGGGCGCTACAGGGCCATACTATTGGGGGCACTACAGGGGCATCATATGGGGGCACTACAGGGGCCATACTATTGGGGGCACTACAGGGGCATCATATGGAGGCACTGCAGGGGCCATACTATTGGGGGCACTACAGGGGCATCATATGGGGGCACTATTTGGAGCACTTTTACAGGGGCCCTTACTACTGGGGGCACTTCAAGGGGCATCATATTGGGGCACTACTACAGGGGCCCTTACTACTGGGGGCACTTCAAGGGGTATTACTGCTGGGGGGCACTCCAAAAAGCATTACTAATGGGGGTACTGCAGGGAGCATTACTAATGGGGCACTGCAGGGAGCATTACTACTGGGGGCATTACAGAGGCCCTTACTACTGGGGCACTGCAGGGGGAATCATGCCTTTAATTTCGGGTTATGTGAATATTATTAGGGCGCTGTGCATGTGTCTGTGAGCTGGGCGGAGGGTTTGGGGGAATACAGGGGCGGCATTGTGAACCTTTGCCTATGGTGCCCTGAAACCTTGCACCGGCCCTGCACACAGACAGAACTGAGACACAGACTCTCTGACAGGACAGACAGACAGAACTGAGACACAGACTCTGACAGGACAGAGAGAAACACTGACAGAATTCTCCCTATTTCCCCTGCGGATCAGTCAGATAGAGGTTCCCCTCCTGCCCCAGGTGTGTGCTGGGGGTCCGTCCTCTCCCCTACTGCTCACAGTCCTGTGCAGAACATGCAGTTTCTTTATGACAGAGGATGTGTACATTTGTCTTCAGCACCTAGAAAGAGAAAGGAAGGGGGTCTGGATCCTCTAAGGGCGTCCCAAGGAGGAATCCGCTGTGTCATCCATATTCCTTCCCTTTCTTCTTTTGTTTAACTTTATTTTTTATTCTAATTTCTTCCCTGCTAGGTTTCCTCGTCTGCTTCTTTTGTGTGAGACCGTTGACAACCCTTCAGAAGTTCGTCACTTTTCTTGACCGTGGTTAACTCGTTATTATTCCTTTCATGTTTACTTGAATGAGAATGATATAAATCACATTTAAACCACAAAAAGAAAATAAGTCATAACTACTCGAATATCTTTAAAGACTTCTCAGATGCCTTTATGTCTGGTTTATTATAAAGCAGAAAATGTAGAAACCTGATTGTAAGATATGTATCATAAAGACCAGTTAGAAGAAGAAAATCTTGTGGATAATAACCACCCACCTAATAGAAGTCATATAAATATTTTTGGTTTTCCTATTAGCACTGATTTATTAAACTGTAGATATCTTAAGTAAAAACCATTTCTAAGGACTAAATTGTACATTGAATATTTCTTTTAATTATAAATTTTTCTTGCAAAATAGGTTCTGTAAGAGGACAGTAACATTGGGGTTGTCAGTCCGCAAACCATACCCTGTATAAAACTTGTCAGCTTTCTGCAAGCATTTAAGCATTCTGACTATTTGTCACCTTTGTGGAACTACAATTCCCAGTATGCCCTTATTTCAGTTGTTGCCAGATTTATGTTGGGATTTCTGCTTTAACCAACCTACAACTCTATTTAGAGGGAGGGATGCATCAAAGTTAAAAATGCGATCAAACCCCCAAAAACTGCATTTCCTGGGGGTTGATCGCATTATCCATATGTGCAAAGCCTATGGGCTCCTTATCGGGAAACTTTTCGAGATAAATCCAATAGGATCCCTACCAGTGTCCCCCGCGGCTCGCACATGCACAGAGGGACTCCTGTGTCATAAACCCGGAAGTCCTGACACCGCAAAGGACAGCTCTTATTGGAAGAGCTGTCCTTTGCTGAAATGATCATGCATATGGTGTTACTAAACGCCAGTATGCATGCGATCATTGGCGGGATGCATCTTATCCAAAATGCAATGCTTGATGCATCCCGCCCAGGGCGTCTTATTTAATACATATTCTTAGTCCACAATATGTCCACAATAAAAAAGCTAAAAAGAAGCACTAAAGCCAACACTGTAATGTTCAGATAAGAACCATGATGGTAAACTGCAGTGGCGCAAATAGGGAGAGGCGTTTTATAAAAGAGATGTCCGGGTTCGGTTCTACTCGGTTCTTTTCACCAAAGTAGCGCAATTTCAGATTTATCTTATTAGCTATCCAAAACACATGACAGCCGAAAGCCAATAAAATAAGTTTTTCAAATCCGAACGTAACCGAGTAGAACCAAACCTTCTCATCTCTAGTTTGTAAGTACTTAGAAAGCCACCTGACTGACCACAGTCAGAGCCCCGCCCCCTCGTGGTATAATGCTGTGATTTGTGGGTGTCATTTTGGCTCTGCCTCCTCCCATGCACCCGTGAATGGGCCTAATAACACAATTTGCCTGATCCCGCCCCCAACAAGAGCTGCTGCAATGCATCATTTAAAAACACAATAGAAAAGTATAAAGGGCTACGCAGCCCTCTATACTTTTCTTTTGTGTTTGTTGGATTTAATCCGACTTTAAAAGTTGGACAGGTGCACATACAACTGAAAGGACATTACTTAATGAGACTAAAGCCGCATACACAAGACGATATCTATGAACGATTTGGACGATAACGATATTGTTCAACAATATATCGTTAATATCGTTCAGTGTGTATGCAGTGAACGACTAACGATGTGCGCTCCTGCGGGTCGTTTACAATGTCTTTTGTCGTCCGTACATACAGGCGAATCTGACGATATCATCCAGAAATGCCTGTTCAGAGATGTGGCAGGATGACTTCACTGAAAGATATCTTTCAGTGTACATACTCAATATCGTTTGTCCTGCACTACAGAAAGTTCAAGGGAAATCTTTCACCGATATCGTTCATACAGCACATCGTCTAGTGTGTATGAGCCATAAGAGGTATACTTACTAAAGTGCGGGTTTATAGAAGTGGATGTGTTGCCCATAGCAACCAATCATATTCTAGCTATTATCTTCTAGGAGCTGCTAGATAAATGAGTAGGATCTGATTGATTGTTATGGACAACACCTCCACTTTAGTAAATATAGTAAACCCGCACTTTAGTAAATATACTCCTAAGAGTCCACAGTTTATTTGTGCAATGTAAAGACTCATACTTACTAGACGATGTGTGTATGAGCCAATATCGTCAGTGGCGGGCCAGGCGGGGGTGCCGGTATCAGTAAGTGCATCCACACTTGCCAATGCCGGCCATGACGAACAAGGGGCGGGGCCATGCTGCATTCGGCATTGTTAACGATATACCCAGATTGAACTGCTTGTACAGCCGACTGGGGATATCGTTATCGTCCCGCGGGAGAGTGCATTGTTCGTCAGTCAGTGCATTCACACTGGACGATATGCACGATATATAGATCATTGAACAATATCATTATCGTTCATGGATATCGTCCAGTGTGTACGCGGCTTACGGCTGCTCAGCTTCCAATCAATCCCGGAGAGCTGCTGTGTTAGAGAAGCCCATCCCTCCTAACATGACAAACTGGAGTGAAAGAGTAGAAGGTGGACAGTATAGCTACAATATTTAATGCATATTAATCAGCTTTGTAATAGACAACTCTTGTTATAATTTAGTGTGAAATAGTGGGGTTACTTTCTCGTTAAAGCTGGATACACACCTAAACTATGGTGCAAATAGGCGATGCGATATATCGATACATTGCATGTCTGTACACAACACACGATCTGACTTACACCGGCGCAAAGTCTTTATATATGCTGTATGTACCAACACTGTGTCGGCCATGGAATCATCCCATCTGATGTGCAGCACAGCAGATGGGGCGATTCATTGAACGATGGCAGTAGACGACGGATTGGGCATGCACACTAAACGATGTGTACGATATATCGTTCAGATCCATTTCGGAACAATACATCAGATGATACATCGTATAGTGTGTACCCAGCTTAAGAGTTTCATACAATCATAAAGTCCAGGTCTCACATACTGATTAAGAAAACGGAGGCCTACAAAAACTTACCTACCAACAGTAAGTCAGGACACACTTTGCCATGTAACTTCTATGTCTTGACAAAGCTTCTATTACATTCAGTGCAGTTGTACGAAGTACAGTGATTTTCCTCAGGTCATGGATGTTTTGCAAAATGAAAGCGTAATAGGACGTACCCAAACATCTTTTAGGCGTTTAGGCACACAGCCAACAATTGTCAAACTGTCAGTATTGTCGTTAATAGCACTAACAAAGATATATACTTCGTACACAAATATGCATGCATATTCTAAATATTGTCTAAAAGCAATGTATTTTCCTTGACAGATGATTTTTACATTGTTCAGTATGTTTATAATGTGCACTATTCTCACAAACTGCGTGTTCATGGCGATGTCAGACCTTGGACCATGGAGCAAATATGTTGAGTAAGTACCATTCATTTTTCTCTCTACATTTACCAGTTGTTTATATACAATATAATAACACCTGCATTCTCTCTCTCTTCCTGGTCTAAGGGGAGCGTGCACATTTCAGGAAATATTTCTAAAAGTGAAATGTTTCGGCATGGTTAATAAATACCGAAAATAAATAAACTAATTAAAAAAAAATAAGAATGTAAATTTAATATATATATATATATAAAAGACATATAGAAAAAGAGAACATCACAGCCAATTACTAGAAAAGTATATATATATATATATATATATATATATATATACACACACACTTTTCTAGTAATTGGCTGTGATGTTCTCTTTTCTGTTTGTCTAGTCGTGAAAACAGGTAGCAGATGATGGCTTCTGGGTTAGACAGTTGCATTTTACAATGCAACAGAAAATGGCATGGCAATCCAGTAATCTGCTTCCACTAGCCGTAGTTGTAGCAGAAATAAAAGTAACACAGATGTAAATGACAAAGAAATTCTTAGCCTGTTCGGTATTTACTAGTAGTTATCCCTCAGCTTGGTGGATCTTATACCCGGGATGCGTTCATAATGCCTCACCTCACCGCACATCACTGTTTTATAGTACAAATTTGTTTTGCGTTAAGAAAAGCATGACAAGACCCATTTTCGAGGTTTGTCTACTGATAATACTAAAATAAGTTCTAAGAAAGAAATACAAAGCTTTGAGATTTGCATCAATACATTTAACGCCATAAGAATAGGCATCTACAGTACATTGCCTCTGGTCTCCTGGAGGGCATTCTGCATGATTGAGTTTTGCAGCTTTGCTACGAATGGGCTTAATTTGCCTCTTGGCACTAAGGCCTAGGGGTATATTTACTAAAGTGTGGGTTTTTAGAAGTGGAGATGTTGCCCATAGCAACCAATCAGATTCTACTTAACATTTATCTAGCATCTTCTAGAAGATAATAGCTAGAATCTTGTTGGTTGCTCTGGGCAACATCTCCATTTCTAAACTATGGTAAATATATCTCCTAGACCAGTGCCGTAACTAGACTTTTTGGTGCCCTGTGCCAGAGAGAGCATTGGCGCCCCCCCATTTTTTAAATAGGGAGATAAGATAGTGCACCTGAAAAAGGGCCATGGCCTCATGGGGAAGGGCCAGGGAAGAGATAGGATGGGGGGGGGGGGGGAAGGAGATGCTGGGGATAAATGAAGAGGAAGTTCCAAGTAAGAATGATAATAAACAGGACAATTTACAGGCCCAAACAGCGCCCCTGTGTCCTGCGGTGCCCTGTGCCATGGCACAGGTCACACTACCCTAGTTACAGCCCTGCCCTAGACTGGGTCAGTGTCCACTTTGACCATGCACACAGGCTGTGCCATATTGGATGGATCTGCTATTTGGGGCTCATGACGATCAGTGGGTTCACATTGGGAACTAGAGAGAGTTTGCACTAGTACACACAGGCAAACAGAGGAATCTGCTGACCATGAATTTTAAGCATGTTAGAAATGATTTGATTGATTTGAATTGGCGCATTCTTTCTCATTTTGATCATTGGGCAGTACATGAAGCTATACCAAGTTAATTTGCTGATATAGCTGCATATATGTCAGACATAACTTCCAGATTCTGAATATACAATAACTTGCCGATGCAGTTTTTTTATACAAAAAAAAAGTATTTTCATTGTCTGAGGCATGGTTTGTTATCAGCTCTTCAGAAGAGGTAACGGCACCTCCTATTTGAGGGGCTTGTTTGTTTTAAAGAATTATTTTAGTCTTTCTAGATCCACGTTCATGTCTGTGATTGTGTCTTGTTCTTATGCCACAAATATGTGTTTTATTTATAATGTCTGTCTTTAAATTGTTGTTTTCATGTATATTGATGTCTATGTCTTAATGAAATGCTTTGCCAGGGCTTTCTTATCTTGTGAGACTCGATAGGCACGTAAGTACATCTAAAACTCCACCATGTCCTCTCATAAAGTTTGCCAAACTCACCGGTTATGCTGCATCGCAAGTCTGCCATGGGCAGGGCTTATCCACCTGCATTCTGTCATTCAGATATAAGGGATTTAATATTAGTCTTATTTTCTCGGCTTTATTATATTCTGGTCAGTCATTGTGAGACAGAAGAAATTGTGTAAAATGCCTTTTATCATGGTCCACATTGGTGCTGTATACAGTCAGTGTACAGTACTATGATGTATTGTGAATTATGTACGAGACAACATAAATAGTTTTTTTTTCATCATGTACAGTATATGACAAATATTTATAAATAACAGCTCAGGTTTTAACATAAATATTTTCAGCTCAAGTCTTTAAATTTGTAAATATGGCTCAAAAAATGTCTTTACTTTATCCCTATTAGGCCATTGGATGTAACATTACATGTATATACTAGGTATTTTGTTAACAGCATTCTATCCTTGCTGCAAGGGATACTACAATACCCACTGTTGCTTGACCCTTGCCTAGATTGCTATTTTAAAGATGGATTTGTACCTTTTTGTTACCACTCTTAGGACCTCATTCAGAGTCGGTCGAAGCGGCCGCACGGTCGTACGGAAAAAGGGGCCGGATATGCAAATGATTCCCTCGCAAGTTGCATCTCTAAGTTCGGATCGGTAGTTGGCCGACCAAGGGGAGGAAGCGGTCGGAAGACAAAAAAATACGCCCCCTTCTCGTACGCATTGCACGTCATCTCCGGGCATATAAGGATTAATCGAGACCATCGGGAACCATCGGAACTGGTCGTAGAGCTTAAGGTTGACCATACCCTCTCTTAAGCTCTACGATCATGTAAGTGTAAAAACCTCCCAGGTCACATGTGCCATGACGCTACTTTGTTAATTATGCACTCCCATAATCCGTATGCACTCCCATAAAACGCAGTTCGCATAATGAGGTACGCCTGCGTTCGGATCTCCACTCCCCCGTTTTCAAGCACCTTCCCCTGTAACCACCCACAAACGCCTCCATCTATCACTCAAACTACCGACCTGGCTGTGTTCAAGGAGAGAGAAATTTCTGATCGTAACGGCTAGTTTGCGCACGTGCATTGCGAACTTTACGCATGCGCAGTATAGCGAACATCGGTAGCGTACGACCGTGCGGCCTCAACGACCGACTCTGAATGAGGTCCTTAATTTCTTAAGATTGCTATAAACTGCACAATAATCGTGTAAACCGATTGACCAAACAACTGGTTTGAACAATTATGTAGTGTGTAGTGTATGGTGACTCACCCGGTTATCAGGCAGTCAGGGCGGATAGACCTGATTACATCAGGTAAGCTGCACATTTCTTGAGCGCCTCCTTCTCCCCTCACTCCAGAGCGTCCCGGAGGCAGGGTGAGTGGGTAGAGTTTTATGTGCTGCTCCATGCAGGGAGCAAGGCGCCCTACATGCCAGCGTACTTTGAGTAATAGTCGGGTCGGCACTGCAGACAGTTTCTCCTGCTCTCTTCCCTGTCGGCTTGTCGCTACACTATCATGGCCAGCTTAACATATCCTGATACTCCCAATTCTGAAGTGGGTTGACACAGAGCAATCCGTAGCCAATGAGATCATCAGAATGTTCACAGCAGGACAGACTCTTTCAGGGGATGAGTTTAAATGACCTTGAAGAGAGGAGTGACCTTTCTACTTACAGTATGTGACTGTGTAAGTGAGGATGGGCTTACATATGCAGTGATCACAACAAGTTCAGAATTATGTAGGTATCAGGGGCCCATCAGTCAAAACTTTTGGGGTCCTAGTTCACTGTTTCTGCCTCACAATGTAAATCATAATTCCCCCATGCTATCAGACCTCCCCATATGCCCATTAAATGAAAATCAGTCCTTTTCCATGCCATCATACCCCCCTCACATTTCTCCTTAACTGCCAATCGGACCTCACCCATACCATCAGATACTGCGCATGTCCCTTAAGTACCAATCAGACGTGCCCCAAGCCATCAGACCAGCCCCACATGGGTTGGGCATGATATCCCGCTGGATGAAATACCGACAGTGGAATCCCGATGAGGATAGATCCCTACAAGAGAAGGTAAGTAGTCTAACCCTAGCCCTGCCCCCCCCAACCTTCTCTTGGTGATGCCTAACCCTAACACTCCTGGTGGGGAGTATAACCCTAAGTCCCCCAGGGGGTGCCTAAATCTAACCCACCCTCCCCGCACCCTAAACCTAACTCTCCCTGGGGGGGTGCCTAGCCCTAACCTCTCCCCAGTGGTGCCTAACCCTAACCTCCCCTCCCCACAGCCTAACCATAACACTCCCGGGGGGGTGTCTAACCCCAAGTCCCCCTGGGGTTGCCTAAACCTAACTCCCCCCCACCTCCGTGGCTACTACTTACCTTTTCTTGGTGACCTTATGATCGGCATGCCTGCTGCCGGGATTCTGGCATCTCCATCCACAGTGCTGTCAGGATTCCGTCGCCAGTCTGTTCATGGTGATATGGATTCCAGCGCCGGGATTTCAGCAGTCGTCATCCTGATTGTCTAGATATTAAACCGCATCCTGCCCCACATGCCCATCAGAATCCCACATGCCCCTTAAGTGCCAATCAGACATTTCTAATGCCTTTAGACTTCCTCACATGTCCCTTAAGTGCAAATAAAACCTCCTCCACACCATCAGACCCCCCTCACATGCCCCTTAAGTGTCAATTGGACCTCCTCATACCATTAGACCTCCCACATGCCTCTTAAGTGCCAGACATCCCTCATGCCATCAAACCAACCATAAATGCCCCTTATTTGCTGATTTGACCTTCCCCCATGCCAAGACTCCCACACATGCCCCTTATGTGCCAATCAGACCTTCCTCATGCCATCAGACAGCCAAGCATGGCCATCAGACCTCCTTATGCCCCTTAAGTGTCAACCAGACCTCCCTCACTCCATCAGACCACACTAACATGTGCCTCAATTGTCAATCAGACCTCCCTCACTCCATCAGACCACACTAAACATGCCATTTGTGGCAATTCATCCTTTTGCATGCCATCATACTACCCCCACATATTCACCAGATCACCTCCATCTTAAGTGTGAATCAGACCTTACCCATGACATTAGGGCCCCCCACATGCCCTTTAAGTGCCAATCAGCCAAGAGCCCAGAGGCTGCGGGCAGAGCATCTTCACTGCTGCAGAGATCAACTACACCCTGGTCCCTGGAGGACTGCCTCCCAATACGGGAGCTGCCATGAGAATTAAAATGTAATGAGCATGCGCTGACAGGCACATCGGTGTAGTGGGCATTTGAAGGTGCATTGCCAGGGGGGAGTGGAGGCTGGATAATCACGGCTTTACTGTGATAAGGGCGGCAACCGCTCCAATCGCCCCCTCTGAATACGCTACAGAACAGCGTATGCTCTGTGGGACCTGTTTTTTTTTTAGTCCCCTGCTGGCATTTTTGTGCAAAACATGCGCTATTGTGCCTATGTCCAAATCCTGATATGACAGGGTCAGTGTCATGTGACCAGGAGAATTAAGGGAGCAGAAATTCAAAGACTGAAAGATGTATAGCGGAAAGGGCAGGTCCCCCAACAGCACAAAGTAGTGATGTTTAACTGACGGGGAGATATTGGGGTGTAAAACCCACCAGTATATGAAACGAAGTTCAAACATACAACATCTTTGGCACTGGCTTATTTTTTTATTTATTTAGTTTTGATGATGGCAGAAATGCTTGAGCCGTCCAATGAAAAGTTGCCAATGATAGATGAAATGAAGATGAGCAGAAAGGATTCAGAATCTCTAAAAGCTGGTACCTAAACCATTGAACTAAATAAGTCATCCTCATCTTAAGGGGCATTTTTATCAAAGGAAATCCTGCAAAAAATAAAGTTTCTTCTGAATGTAAGAAGGAGGGAATGCAGCAGGTATCACTGATATTTCATGTGGTCCCTCCATTTTTGTTTGCAAAAGCAGCTCCCATAAGTTTCTATGGGGCTGCTAAAAATGGCTATTATGGCATTAATTACCGGGACCGGTATGTAGTCAGGAAGCTGGCGGTCGAAATGCCGACTGCCGGCTTCCCGACTGTGAAATCATGGGACTAATTCCGACACCTATCATCAGCCCCACACCAAAGTCCTTATGCCCGGCATACCGAACGTAGGTAACCTGGGCGTTGGACCATGTTAGCCGCAGGGGGGCATTAGGGTTAGGCACCCCCTGGGAGGGCTAGGTTTATGGTGCAGTGAGGGGGGGTTAGGGTTAGGTACCCCTAAGGGAGGGTTAGGTTACTTACCAGGCGCCGTCGGGATCTTCTGGAGTCAGTATTTAATCCGCCGGGCTTAGGTCCGACGGTATGTCATATAGCAGTGGCGTAACTTCATCCCAGGTGCATGGAGGCAAGATAAATGTTGGTGCCCCCCCCAAATTAAAATGTACCACCCCCCCAGCACCTATGCCAGCCCCAGCTGCCGCCCCCTATGCAGTTCCCCCAGTAGTGGTCCCCCTGTGCAGTGCCCTCTGTAGAGGTCCCCTATGCAGTGCCGCCTATATAGTGCCCCCAGTAATGGTCCCCTTATGCAGTACCTCCAGTAGTGGCCCCCCCTTTGCAGTGCCCCAGTAGTAAGTGCCCCTATAGTGCCTCCAGTAGTAAACCCCCTGTAGTAAGCCCTCAGTAGTAAACTCCCTGTAGTGCCCCCAGTAGTAAGCTCCCAGTAATGCCCCCTGTAGAAAGCCCCCAGTAATAAGCCCCCGTAATGCCCCCTGTAGTAAGCCCCCAGTATGCCCCCTGTAGTAAGCCCCCTGTAGTAAGCCCCCAGTAATGCCCCCTGTAGTAAGCCCCCGTAATGCCCCCTGTGGTAAGCCCCCTGTAATGCCCCTTGTAGTAAGCCCCCATAATGCCCCCTGTAGTAAGCCCCCGTAATGCCCCCTGTAATGCTCCCAGTAATGCCCCCTGTAGTATGCTCCCAGTAATGCCCCCTGTAGTGAGCCCCCAGTAATGCCCCCTGTAGTGAGCCCCCCCCCGCGAGCGCACACACACATACGAAAAAAAAACAAAAAAACACTTACCTGAAACCCCACTCCAGTGCTGCTGCCTTCCATCCACGGCGCCTGCTCCTCGTAACTATGGGAGTGACGTCATGACGTCACTCCCATAGTGCATTGTGGGACCCGGAAGCGGAGCTCAGGAGTGAGATCCGTCCCTTCGGCTACCGCCGGGCGGAGAGAAGGAGCCGGGCGCCCGCTTGTAACACACTCAACGGGCGCCCGGCAAATAGGGGGTGCGACCGCACCCCCCCGTATTGATGCCGCTGGAGGTGGAGCGCCGATCAGCTGCGCTCCATCTCCATAACAGTGCCCGGAACGGCCCAGGGGACAATGGAGCCAGGTGCCCCCTTAAGGGCTGGAGCCTGGCGGCAAATGACTCCATTGTCTCCGGGAGTTCCACCACTGTCATACCGATTCCACCAGGGCCAAGCTCTGGAATCACTTTCCAGAGCTTGGCCCTGGTAATTAATGCCATAATAGCCTTTGGGCTACTCTATTGCGTTTTTTGGGAGGCTGATCCTTCAAATCCCTCCCTGTCTGCCTGCAGCGACACATGAAAAGTCCGACAGCTGCGCTTGTGTATTCTACATACATTGCAATTAGGAGCAATATTTTCACACCGTAACTGCAGATTTAGGAAAATATGCCCATTAATGTCTATGGGCCTGATTCAGCATGGATCGCAATTACAACCACCTACGCAGATCGTTCGATGGTGCGTACTGCACATGCCTCGCAGTGGGCGTGCGTGAAATAGCATTGCGAACGCTCAGCGATCACGCATGCAGAAAGAAAGCCATTTCAGAGTAAGTGACAGGACGTCAACGTTTGAGGGTGGTGACGTGGGAGAGGTTGAAGAAACGCAGGTGTGCTAGTACATTTGAACACCGTTACTTGGGCATGCATAAATTAGCCACTGCAACGGCATACGCAGATTGTGTACTCGATGCATGCGAGGAGAGTTGTAATTTCTGAGACAGGTCAGGGCTGCTGTAATTGCGCGCGAGGGGCCGATGTTACTCGATGGTACCGATGCATAAGCAGGTCTGCGAGGTATTACGGATGTGAGATAGTGGTAGTGGGCATCTCTAGGCTGGCTTTGCCATTGCAAACATTAGCATATTTTCACAGCAGATCTGCGTGCGTAATCGCATAAAGAAAAGTTTACTTTAGTAATTAATTCAGTATGTACTGTTTTTGAGATATTATATTGGCTCTGGAAGTATTGGTTTATTTTCCAAATATAGACTATTCCTCTCATTATCTGGTTTGGAATCTATGGAAAGAAACGTGTTTATCTTCTTTTTGTCCGTAAATGTAAACAGAAGATTCAAACGCAATCAACAAAGCAATAAGTTGGCTTGTTTTACCCGTTGTGACAAAGGCTTGTTTCGTACCGGCAATATGATAATCACCAGCATCTGCTGCTTTGAAATGCAATGGCTTATCTCGTCATTGTAACGGAGAGAAAGGAAAATGCTCCAGGTTACACGGCACATGAAATATCTCCTGTCTACAGGATCAAAATCACTGCCACATTGACTAACAGCCGAGCAGTAATAATAGATCCAATTGCAATAGTCAGACTTTGTTGTGACAATAGGGGCCTCTAGAACTGCGAGGAACTAGGGGCCTGATTCAGCAAGGGTCGCAACTGTGATTACGCACGCAATTGGCCGATTGTTATGCTCTGCGCATGCATAGCAGTGCGCGTGAGCGAACATCACTGCGATCGGGACTGCAATCGCAGTGACAATGCAGACCCTTTGCAGAGTGATTGACAGGAAGTACCGTTTGGGGGTGGTGATGGGGGTGGTCAGCGAAACGCAGGCGTGCCAGTGTGTTTCAACGCCGTTTCAGGGTTGTGCATAAATTAGCCACTGCGATGCCGTACTCAGACCTTGTGCAAGAGGCTTCGATTGTACTCGAGGTTACTGATGGTTTTGCAGTCTTGCTAATAGTATTACAGATGTGTCCTTATGTTGTCCTGCAACGGCATAGCGATGGCAGAGGATTAGCATATGTTTGTAGTGAGACTGCATGTGATATCACTATTGCATTCGCAGTTGCGATCCTTGCTGAATCAGGACCAAGAACCGCTGTACACATGACAGATTTGGTTTCTGAGGATGTTCGGTGTTGTAGTCTAACAACAGAAGTGTCTATAAGTTAGAAAATTTATTGACGTCTAGTAAGAGATCTAGGGGTCTATTTACTAAGAGAAGACAGAGTGAAAAGAGATAAGAAAGTGATAAGGTGCCAGCCAATCAGCCCCCAACTGTCATCTCACAGGCTGTGTTTGAAAAATGACAGTTGGGAGCTGATTGGCTGACACCTTATCACTTTATCACTTTTCACTCTGTCTCCTAACACTGCTTAGTAAATAGACCCCCTAGTTTAGCTATGATGTTATTTCAGACATGACAAAGCTTTAGTAACTGTATGATATGCAAATGTTCCTTTGTGAATAAGCAATTACTATAATGCAGCATTGTGGAATCAGTATTATAATATATCAGCCCTGATATAATCCATGAACATTTTAGCATGTAACTGACTCTGTCATTTTATTGTCAGCTGAGAACGATCATACCTCTCATTCTCTCCAGGAACAGAAAGCTGCATTAGCCCCCACTGTCTGATTATATATGTAACACTCTTAGATTGTGCGGTCTCCTTTGAAAAGCTTCTCTGAAATGCATAAAATGGTCTTTTTGAGCTGCTGCTGCAAGAAGTTATGATATGATATATGATATGAATTACATGCGTGACACTATCAGTGAAATTACTGTATGGGAGGGACTAGAAATGAGGTGCTCTGTGGTAATTGGCGCTATATATATGTGACATTGGGCCTGATTCAGAAAGGAACGCAGATGCTAATATGCTTGCAACCCGCCGATTGTTGTGTACTGCGCATGGCTGTTCATCGCAGTGCGTGTGCGTGAACCAGCCACTGCAATCGGGAGTGCAATTGCAGCGGCTATGCAGACCCATCGCAGAGTGATTGACAGAAAGTGACGTTTGTGGGTGGTAATGGGGGGGTGGTCAGCCGCATGCAGGTGTGCCAGTGCGTTTGGACGCCGTTGCAGGTGCGTGCATACTAGGGGTGTGCACCGGCCACTTTTCGTGTTTTGTGTTTTGGTTTTGGATCTGGATCTTTCTTCGTGTTTTGGATCTGGATTGGTTTTGCCAAAACCACCCTTCGGTGTTTTGGGTTCTGGGTTTTGTGTTTTGGATCTGTATTTTTTTTAAAAAAAGCATAAAAACAGCTTAAATCACAGAATTTGTGGGTTTTTCTGCTCCTATGCAATTATTAACCTCAATAACCTTCATTTCCACTCATTTCCAGTCTATTCTGAACACCTCACACCTCACAATATTGTTTTTATGGCCAAAAGATTACACCAAGGTAGCTGGATGACTATGCTAAGCGACACGAGTGGGCGGCACAAACACGTGACCCATCTAGGCGTGAAACTGCAGTGGCAGACAGGATGGCAGTTTGAAAAACTAGGCCCCAAACTGTACATAATGCAAAGAAAAAAAAGAGGTGCAAGATGGAATTGTCCTTGGGCCCTCCCACCCACCCTTATGTTGTATAAACAGGACATGCACACTTTAACAAACCAATCATTTCAGCGCCAGGGTCTGCCACACAACTGTGGCTGAAATGATTGGTTCGTTTGGGCCCCCACAAAACAAGCTGGCAATTAATGTGTCCCTGCACAAACTGGCTCTATGGAGGCAAGATGTCATCCTCATCCTCCTCATCCACCGATTCCTCACCCTCTTCAGTGTGTACATCCTCATCCTCACAAAGTATTAACTCGTCCCCACTTGAATCCACCACCACAGGTCCCTCTGTACCTTCTGGAGGCTGGTCTCCCTGGAAGAGCTGATAATTCATTTTGATGAACATCATCTTCTCCACATTCTGTGGAAGCAACCTCCTACGCCTTTCGCTGACAAGGTTCCCGGCTGCACTAAACACTCTTTCGGAGTACACACTGGAGGGGGGGCAACTCAGGTAAAATAGAGCCAGTTTGTACAGGGGCCTTCAAATTGCCTCTTTTTCCTGCCAGTACAGGTATGGACTGTCTGCCATGCCTACTTGGATGCTGTCACCGATGTAATCCTCCACCATTCTGTCAATGGTGACAGTATCATATGCAGTGACAGTAGACATGTCAGAAATTGTTGCCAGGTCCTTCAGTCCGGACCAGATGTCCAAACTTGGTCCTGCCTGCCCTGCATCACCGCCAGCGGGTTGCTTAGGATACCTAAGTTTTTTCCTGGCAGCCCCAGTTGCAGGAGAAAATGAAGAAGGAGCCGTTGACGTGTCACGTTCCGCTTCAGCTGACAGTGTGTTCACCAGCAGGTCTTTGCACCTCTGCAGGCTTGTGTCGGCCGGAAAGAGAGACACCACATAGGCTTTAAACCTAGGATCGAGCACGGTGGCCAAAACGTAGTGGTCTGATTTCAACAGATTGACCACCCTGGAATCCTGGCAAAGCGAATGAAGGGCTTCATCCACAAGTCCCACATGCCGAGCGGAATCGCTCCGTCTTAGCTCCTCCTTCACTTTCTCCAGCTGCTTCTGCAAAAGCCTGATGAGGGGAATGACCTGACTCAAGCTGGCAGTGTCTGAACTGACTTCACGTGTGGCAAGTTCGAAGGGCTGGAGAACCTTGCACAACATGGAAATCATTCTCCACTGCGCTTGAGTCAGGTGCATACCCCCTCCTTTGCCTATGTCATAGGTGGATGTATAGGCTTGTATGGCCTTTTGCTGCTCCTCCATCCTCTGAAGCATATAGAGGGTTGAGTTCCACCGCGTCACAACCTCTTGCTTCAGGTGATGGCGGGGCAGGTTCAAGAGTGTTTGCTGGCGCTCCAGTCTTTGGCACGCAGTCACTGAATGGCGAAAGTGGCCAGAAATTTTTCGGGCCACCCAAAGCGTCTCCTGCACGCCCCTGTCGCTTTTCAGAAAATTCTGCACCACCAAGTTTATTGTGTGAGCAAAACATGGGACGTGCTGGAATTTGCCCAGATGTAATGCCCGCACAATATTGGTGGCGTTGTCAGATATCACAAATCCCCAGGAGAGTCTAAGTGGGGTAAGCCACTGGGCGATGATTTCCCTCAGTTTCTCTAAGAGGTTGTCGGCGGTGTGCCTCTTACTGAAACCGGTGATACACAGCGTAGCCTGCCTTGTAACGAGCTGGCATTTCTGAGATGCTGCTACTGGTGACGCTGCTGCTGTTGCTGCGTAAGGTGATACATCTACCCAGTGGGCTGTCACAGTCATATAGTCCTTAGTCTGCCCTGTTCCACTTGTCCACATGTCCGTGGTTAAGTGGACATTGTGTACAACGGCATTTTTCAGGACACTGAGGACACTTTTTCTGACGTTTCTGTACAGTCTCGGTATCGCCTGCCTAGTGAAGTGGAATCTAGACGGGATTTGGAACCGGGGACACACTACCTCCATCAATTGTCTAAATCCCACTGCACTAATGGCGGATACCGGACGCATGTCTAACACCAACATAGCAGTCAAGGCCTCAGTTATACGTTTTGCTTCAGGATGACTGCTGTCGTACTTCATCCTCCTCGCTAAGGACTGTTGGAGGGTCAATTGTTTAGTAAAAGTAGTGGTGTTCCTACTTCCTCTCTGGGATGATGAACGACTCCCAGCAGCAGCAACAGCAGCAGCGGCAGCAGTAGGCGTAGCAATGCAGGATCCTCCAGAGGAATCCCGGATAGGAGAGTCAGTCATGCCAGTGACATGGCCTGCAGGACTACTTCCGATCCTGACTAAGGAGGAAATTGACGAGGAGGGAGTTGACGGTGTGGTTTGCAGGCGCTTGGATACAACAGGACAACGGGATTTAGGTGTCCCTGGACTGCTTACGGTCTTAGCCAAAGTTTCTGAACTTGACAGTAACTTTTTATGAACGCGCTGCAGGTGCCGTATAAGGGAGGATGTTCCTAGGTGGTTGACGTCCCTACCCCTACTTATTTCACCTTTACATATGGTACATATGGCAAGACAGTTGTTGTACGGATTTGGATAGAAATATTGCCAGACCAAAGAGGTGGAATGTTTGGTCTTCTGCCCAGGCATGACCGTGATGGGCTTTTTCATCCCACGGACAACAACTGTCTCCCCCGGAGCCTGATTTAAACAAACCACATCACCATCAGAATCCTCCTCGCCAACTTCCTCCTCAGCGCCAGCTACACCAGTATCCTCATCCTGTTGTACTTCAACAGTGACATCTTCAATTTGCATATCAGCAAGTGGACTGTGGGTGCTCCTTTCAGCACTTGCAGGGGGCGTGCAAATGGTGGAAAGAGCCACCTCTTCCCGTCCAGTGCTGGGAAGGTCAGGCATCGCAACCACCACCACACTTGGACTCTCCTTGGGGATTTGTGATATCTTCTTAGAAAGCACAGTTCTTCGCTGTGCTTTTGCCAGCTTAACTCTTTAGATTTTTTTAGTGGGAGGAGGGCTTCCATTGTCATGTGAAGCTGAACCACTAGTCATGAACATACTAGGGATCGACCTTAGCCGTTCCTTGCCACTCCGTGTCGTAAATGGCATATTGGCAAGTTTACGTTTCTCTTCAGCTGATTTAAATGTCTTTTTCAAGGTCATTTTCCTGAACTTTGCCATTTGGGATTGTATGTGCCCTCTACTATGACATTGGGCATCGGCCTTGGCAGACGACGTTGATGGCATGTTATCGTCTATGTCATGACTAGTGGCAGCAGCTTCAGCACTAGGAGGAAGTGGTTCTTGATCTTTCTCTATTTTATTTTTATCGGAGAAAGTTTGGTCCTCCATTTATGTTATATCGATTTGATATATACGTGCGGCTAAACACAGAAAATAATTTTTTTTTTGGTTTGGACTGGAGTGTACTTTGTGGGTTACAGCACCCTTTAACGGTCAAGCCAGCCGGCCCTTTACTTATGACACAGGCGCACTCTTGGCACTACTTTGTTGATGCACGTGCGGCTACTGCGCACACAATTCACAAACACAGAAAATAATTTTTTTTTTGGTTTGGACTGGAGTGTACTTTGGGGGTTACAGCACCCTTTAACGGTCAAGCCAGCCGGCCCTTTACTTATGACACAGGCGCACGCTTGGCACTACTTTGTTGATGCACGTGCGGCTACTGCGCACACAATTCACAAACACAGAAAATAATTTTTTTTTGTTTTGGACTGGAGTGTACTTTGGGGGTTACAGCACCCTTTAATGGTCAAGCCAGCCGGCCCTTTACTTATGACACAGGCGCACGCTTGGCACTACTTTGTTGATGCACGTGCGGCTACTGCGCACACAATTCACAAACACAGAAAATAATTTTTTTTTGGTTTGGACTGGAGTGTACTTTGGGGGTTACAGCACCCTTTAACGGTCAAGCCAGCCGGCCCTTTACTTATGACACAGGCGCACGCTTGGCACTACTTTGTTGATGCACGTGCGGCTACTGCGCACACAATTCACAAACACAGAAAATAATTTTTTTTTGGTTTGGACTGGAGTGTACTTTCGGGGGTTACAGCACCCTTTAACGGTCAAGCCAGCCGGCCCTTTACTTATGACACAGGCGCACGCTTGGCACTACTTTGTTGATGCACGTGCGGCTACTGCGCACACAATTCACAAACACAGAAAAATTTTTTTTTTGGTTTGGACTGGAGTGTACTTTGGGGGTTACAGCACCCTTTAACGGTCAAGCCAGCCGGCCCTTTACTTATGACACAGGCGCACGCTTGGCACTACTTTGTTGATGCACGTGCGGCTACTGCGCACACAATTCACAAACACAGAAAATTATTTTTTTTTTGGTTTGGACTGGAGTGTACTTTCGGGGGTTACAGCACCCTTAACGGTCAAGCCAGCCGGCCCTTTACTTATGACACAGGCGCACGCTTGGCACTACTTTGTTGATGCACGTGCGGCTACTGCGCACACAATTCACAAACACAGAAAATAATTTTTTTTTTGGTTTGGACTGGAGTGTACTTTGGGGGTTACAGCACCCTTTAACGGTCAAGCCAGCCGGCCCTTTACTTATGACACAGGCGCACGCTTGGCACTACTTTGTTGATGCACGTGCGGCTACTGCGCACACAATTCACAAACACAGAAAATAATTTTTTTTTTGGTTTGGACTGGAGTGTACTTTCGGGGGTTACAGCACCCTTAACGGTCAAGCCAGCCGGCCCTTTACTTATGACACAGGCGCACGCTTGGCACTACTTTGTTGATGCACGTGCGGCTACTGCGCACACAATTCACAAACACAGAAAATTATTTTTTTTTTGGTTTGGACTGGAGTGTACTTTCGGGGGTTACAGCACCCTTAACGGTCAAGCCAGCCGGCCCTTTACTTATGACACAGGCGCACGCTTGGCACTACTTTGTTGATGCACGTGCGGCTACTGCGCACACAATTCACAAACACAGAAAATAATTTTTTTTTTGGTTTGGACTGGAGTGTACTTTCGGGGGTTACAGCACCCTTAACGGTCAAGCCAGCCGGCCCTTTACTTATGACACAGGCGCACGCTTGGCACTACTTTGTTGATGCACGTGCGGCTACTGCGCACACAATTCACAAACACAGAAAATAATTTTTTTTTGGTTTGGACTGGAGTGTACTTTCGGGGGTTACAGCACCCTTTAACGGTCAAGCCAGCCGGCCCTTTACTTATGACACAGGCGCACGCTTGGCACTACTTTGTTGATGCACGTGCGGCTACTGCGCACACAATTCACAAACACAGAAAATATATTATTTTTTTAGCACTTGGGGGGAGCACCCCTGATGGACAGAGCACCCCCTGGACAACACTACAGCACCTCTTTAGGACTGGGCCACTGCACAGGACTTTGGAGTGGACACAGCCCCTATGGAGAACTGACTGCACAACACAGTCCAGCCAGCCCCTATGGACTTTGAAGTAGTGGACACAGCCCCTATTAACAACAGCAGCACAGCACAACACAGCCAGCCCCTATGGACTTTGAAGTAGTGGACAACAGCAGCACTACACTACACTACACTACACTACACAGCCCTAACTCCCACCCTCCCTCTTCACTGTCCACAGCCGAGTGAGAAAATGGCGCCGACGTGGGTACCTTATATAGGATCCAAAACCCGCGAGACTCGGAAGGCGGGAAGATGACGTTTTGCCTCGATTTCAGAATCCGAGTCAGGCGGGAAAAGTCGAGCCTGACTCGGATCGGACTCGGATCGGGGGGGCTCGGGGGGGTTCGGATTTCAGAAATCCGAACCCGCTCACCCCTAGTGCATACATTATCCACTGTGATGCCCTACGCAGCCTGAGTGTGCGATGAAGTGAGCAACTCCTGAGTTAGGTCAGAGCTTGTGCAAGTGTGTGTGAGGCTGTGATGGTACTCCATTGTACCGATGGTTTCTCAGTCTTGCTAAACATTCCGGATGTGTGTAAGGTAAAGTGGGAGTCTTTATATAGTGCAGTGGCGGCATAGCGTTCGCATGGAATTAGCATACTATCGCAGTTGAACTGCATGTGTAATCACTATTGAATTCGTAGTTGCCTTCCATAGTGAATCAGGCCCATTGCTATATGTTACTTTCTATAGATATTTTTTACATGCCACAGTATGGGAATGGTCAGTGCTATTTTTCAGCAGGAACTCAGGGCCTGATATAGAGCCGCTCGTAAGCGGCCGCTCGTTCGCTCCGAGCGATGTTCGCACATCTGCGCATGCGTATGGGTCGTAATGCGCATGCGCCAACCAGTCATTGCGCTCGGAAATCGAGCGCTCGCAAAATAGGGAGTGTCTACAAATTTGAGTGACAGGATGAGGTGTTTGTGGGTGGTAACAGGGGAAGGTGCAGTGGAACGGTCAAAACGGGCGTTTTAAGGGTGTGCATAATTAATAAAGCAGCGTCATCGATCACGTCACTTGGTTGACTCTTAGCCTGAACTGTTCGCATGATTGCGGTAGGAAAATCCAACCACAAGCACTGAGAGCAGTTCAGACGCCTTTCGATGTACTCGACTAATCAAATAAATAGCGGAGATGACGTAGGATGCGAGCGGCCAGGGGGCGTCTTTACAAAATAGCGAGCGCATGTTTCGTTCGCTCGCTCAGACATAGAGGCGTCAACAGACCGCAAAGAGCGAGCGCTAAATTTAAATAGCCGGCCCCTTTTTCTGAACGAGCGAGCGCAAATAGTGTCCGGCTCTGAATCAGGCCCTTAGTTCCTGAACCTCTCATTAACTATGACGTAATGTCCTTGGCCAAAATTTATTTTCCAAAAGTTTAGTTTTATTTTAAAGCCCCTTTTGAGTGCATTCTTTTCTAAATACTAATATATATATATATATATATATATATATATATATATATATATATGTATATATATATGTATATATATATAAAATAAAAATTTTTTTATCTCTAGCTCCACCCACAGTTCCTGAACCTTTTTTTCCAGAAAAAATATCCATGGGAATGATTATATGTATTTGTTATTGTACTGTATGATCATTACTATTTGTGTCTTACTGTACGGCTGCCTGTATTGCTATTACCATTTTTGTGTCACTGTTTGGCTAATATTATGTATGTGTGCAGATGCTTGGTTGATACTGTATGTGTCACTGTATGCCTAATACTACACAGTATATGTGTGTATTGAAGCCCACACACAGTACCCACAGAAATATTGTGACCAGGAGTTGGTCAAATTCATGTGGTGAGGTTTTATGTACCGTATATGGCTGGAAAGAGCGTACTGGGCAGTATGCCACTGTATGGCTGATACTATAGGCGTGTGTCACTGTATGGCTGATATATACAGTATATGTGCATGCTACTTTATGCCTAATACTATATATGTGTTTGTAGCTGCATGGCGGATACTACAGCCATGGCCAAACGTTTTGAGAATGACACAAGTATTGGTTTTCACAAAGTTTGCTGCTTCAGTGTTTTTGTCTGATGTTACTATGGTATACTGAAGTAAAATTACAAGCATTGCATAAGTGTCAAAGGCTTTTATTGACAATTACATTGTTTATGCAAAGAGTCAATATTTGCAGTGTTGACTCTTCTTTTTCAAGACCTCTGCAATTCGCCCTGGCATGCTATCAATCAAATTCAGGGCCACATACTGACTGATGGCCGCCCATTCTTGCCTAATCAATGCTTGGAGTTTGTCCGAATTTGTGGGTTTTTGTTTGGCCATCCGCCTCTTGAGGATTGACTACAAATTCTCAATGGGATTAAAGTCTGGGGAGTTTCCTGGCCATGGACCCAAAATTTCGATGTTTTGTTCCCTGAGCCACTTAGTTATTACTTTTACCTTACAGTAAGGTGCTCCATCATGCTGGAAAGGGCATTGTTCTTCACCAAACTGTTCTTGGATGGTTGGGAGAAGTTGCTCTTGGAGGATGTTTTGGTACCATTCTTTATTCATGGCTGCGTTCTTAGGCAAAATTGTGAGTGCTCCCACTCCCGTGGCTGAGAAGCAACTCCACACATGATTGGTCTCAGGAAGCTTTACTGTTGGCATGACAAAGGACTGATGGTAGAGCTCACTTTTCTGTCTCCGGACAAGCATTTTTCCAGATGCCCCGAACAATCTGGGGGATTCATCAGAGAAAATAACTTTAACGCAGTCCTCAGCAGTGCAATCCCTGTACCTTTTGCTGAATATCAGTCTGTCCCTGATGTTTTTCCTGGAGAGAAGTGACTTCTTTGCTGCCCTTCTTGACACCAGGTAATCCTTCAAAAGTATTTGTCCTGTGTCATGCCAACAGTAAAGCATCCTGAGACAATTCATGTGTGGAGTTGCTTCTCAGCCAAGGGAGTGAGATCACTCACAATTTTGCCTAAGAACACAGCCATGAATAAAGAATGGTAGCAAAACAACCTCCAAGAGCAACTTCTCCCAACCATCCGAGAACAGTTTGGTGAAGAACAGTGCCTTTTTAAGCATGATGGAGTACCTAACTGTAAGGTAAAAGTGATAACTATATGGCTCGGGGAACAAAACATCAAAATTTTGGTTCCATGGCCAGGAAACTCCCCAGATTTTAAGGACCTCATTCAGAGTCGGTCGAAGCGGCCGCACGGTCGTACACCACCGATGTTCGATATACTGCGCATGCGTAAAGTTCACAATGCGCGTGCGCAAACTAGCCACTACGATCAGAAATTTCTCTCTCCTTGAACACAGCCAGGTCGGTAGTTTGAGTGACAGATTGAGGCGTTTGTGGGTGGTAAAAGGGGAAGGTGCTTGAAAACGGGGGAGTGGAGATCCGAACGCAGGCATGCCTAATTATGCGAATGGCGTTTTATGGAAGTGCATACGGTTTATGGGAGTGCATAATTAACAAAGTAGCGTCATGGCACATGTGACATGGGAGGTTTTTACACTGACATGATCGTAGAGCTTAAGAGAGGGTATGGTCAACCGTAAGCTCTACGACCAGTTCCGATGGTTCCTGATGGTCTCAATTAATCCTTATATGCCCGGAGATGACGTGAAATGTGTACGAGAAGGGGGCATATTTTTTTGAATTCCGGCCGCTTCCTCCCCTTGGTCGGCCAGCTACCGATCCGAACTTAGGGACGCAACTTGCGAGGGAATCATTTGCATATCCGGCCCCTTTTCCCATACGACCGTGCGGCCGCTTCGACCGACTCTGAATGAGGTCCTAAGTCCATTGAGAGGCGGGTTGAGAAACAAAAACCCACAAATTCTGACAAGCTCCAAGCATTAATGAGGCAAGAATGGGCGGCCATCAGTCAGTATGTGGCCCAGAAGTTGATTGACAGCATACCAGGGCGAATTGCAGAGGTCTTGAAAAAGAAGGGTCATAACTGCAAATATTGACTCTTTGCATAAACTTAATGTAATTGTCAATAAAAGCCTTTGACATTTAGGAAATGCTTGTAATTTTACCATAGTAACATCTGACAAAAAGGTCTAAAAACACAAGCAGCAAGCTTTGTGAAAACCAATACTTGTGTTATTCTCATATCTTTTGGCCATGGCTGTATATTTGTGTGTCACTGTATTGCTGATACTATAGGTGTGTGTCACTGTATGGCTGATGTAGGGTGCATGTTATACTGGTGGCTGCATGGTACATAGTGCAGGCATCTCGCTCACTGGACTTTTTGCAGCCTCTTAGAAAGAATTTGTCAGGACAGCTTCTCCAATAAGCAGCTGTCCCGTGATCCTTATCATCCATACTTTCCAAGCTACTATTTAGTAGCGGCAACAGTTTACATTGCCGTGTTTAATAAAAGATACATTTTACAAAGAAATGCCAGCAACCCACTTGGAATCTTCCCTATAAGCCCTATAGCCAATCCACCCCTGCCAGAGATCACTGGTTCAGAACACGGAGATTAATTCTTTTACCACAGTTACACTGTCATGGCATTACTTTATAGATAAATTGTTCGGTTTATCTTTTATCGCTGAGAATAGTGGCGTTAAAAGATGATACTTAATGGGCATAAAATGCTATTTGTCATATATAGGCAGGGCTGCCATCAGAAATGATGGGACCCGGGACTGACAAAAAAGGCAGGGACCCCACCCCTTCTCCCTTAGTCCCATCAACTGTATCCACTGTCTGAAATTGACTACACATCCATTAAAATGGCCTGGCCCGTGTCTGGGAGAAAGTACACAGACACACACACAGACAAAGACTCACACACATACACTTAACTTACCTATCTCGCTCCTTCTGCTGCTTTCGCAATATGAATGCTAACATTTAAATAGCACAGCTTATATTAGCCGCTGATATTAGCAACTGCAGTGCGTGCGTATAAGCAGAATTGCGAACCGTAGTGAATCAGGCCCTAAGATACTAAAACCTTTATAAGACCAGTGGGCTAACATTATCCTAATGCAAGAAAACTGCATTGTTAGCTGTACGTTGCCATGCTATATTGTTAATTCTGTATAATAATTTTATTCAGACAATCGTATGCTACCATTTTTTCTACCATATTGTACTGCTAATTTACTTTGCATTTACTTACTTTGCTGTCCTTTCCCCCAATTTACCTACACTACCACTGTTTTCTCTAATTTACAATCGATGTCCCTCTTCTGCAATCTATCCCTCCATATTACTCTTCTCCTCACTCTGGTAAATGGCAATCTCATCTCCCTCTTCTCCTTTTATCTTTGCCCTTTCTCCTCCCTTCCATATGCTTTTCTCTTGTATTTCCTTGCTCCATCTCCCCCCATTCTTGCCCCAAGTTCATGCCCCTTCTCATTTCTCATCTCCTGTCCAAGCCCTTTGTTTAAAACCATTCCACTCCTTCATCCAGCTCCTGCATCACATCCTTTACCTACACTTTGCCCTTCTCACTTCCATTCCCATGTTTCTCCTTATCATTCCCTCCTTCTCCTGTGCCCCCTGGAATGCCAGGTCTATATGTTACAAACTGGCCTTCATCTATAACCTCAGAAACATCACAGAAACATTACTCTCTTCCCCTGACACCACTTTTCCCACTCTTTCTGCTCTTTGATTGTGGAGTACGGCCAGACTGGCCATCTGGCAATTCTGGCAAATGCCAGAAGGGCCTATGTCCAGATGGGCCTGTCCTGTTGTGTAAAGGCCTGGCCGAGTAGCTCTGCCCTCCGATGCTCTTCTTGGACAGCTTGCTTAGACGGGGGCCAACTTATAACTCCAGTCTTTCCTTTTGGGGAGTCTCGATCTCCCACACCTCTAATTTCCGACATGGGGTGACGTGGAAGTTCTTCTATCCCCTGGCGGCACATTCCGTGTCCCAGCCTTTTCCTCCTCCTTTGAGTTCCACCCAATTAATCTCTGTGTAGCAATCATCTACCTCCACCTCCCACTTCCTAGATAACTTGAAAGATTCATTCATAACAGACCAGGAATCTGTGTAGCTACACAGAGCAGTATTCTCACCAGAAGTTTTGCCAGATGGTTGACATCAAGAAGAAGATGGGTGGGTGCAGTGTAATACTTCACAATAAATAAATGTTTAAATCCTGACCTTATATTGATTTAAAATTGATATTAACATTTTATACATTAATTCTTCTTAGAGACCCAGTTGTCTGCACTTTTCTAATCACAGTCTGTAGGATCTGACCCCTCTAATGTAATCAATGTCAGATTATTTAGTGTGCTCTGCCTCATGCGATTCCTTAAACAGGTTTTAGTTTGTTGTAGAGTAGAAAATCCTCTTTCACATTCAGCTGTGCTTATGAGATGTAGTTAAGATGCCGGCATTCGGGATGCCAGCTGTCGAAATCCCGGTGCCAGAATCCCTTCCCGTGGGCAGAATACTGGCGCCGGAATCCCAACATCACTTGAGATGCCGACACTGGAATTCTGATAGCCGGCATCCCGAACGTAAGTATAGCGTGCTGGATTAGGTTTACACTGCACCGGGGGGTTGGGGGGGTTAGGTTCATGTACCACCGGGGGATTATGGATAGGGAGGATAGGTTTAGGCTGCGGACCGGGGGGGGGCTTAGGTTTAGGCACCAAGGGGGAGGGTTAGGTTTAGGCATCTAACGGAGAGGGTTAGGATGCAGGAAGGGAGTGTTAGGGTTAGAGGGTGAAGGGGGAGGGTTAGGATACTTACAGAGTCCTTGTCGGGATTCTGAGCATCAGGATGCCGCTGTCGGTCTTTTGATCACGCCCGTGCTTACAGGTATAGTCAGTCCAATAGCAAGCAGTTTTGCTAAATTTGGAAAAGATTATTCAAGCTCAGTTGTTGAATATATAGCATTATTTGTTTTGGATCTAGATTTTTGTAGGACTCTAGTTCAAACTATTTTGATGAAACTGCCCATTCTAGTTTACTATTTTCATAGTTTTAGACTCCGAGGGCTTCCAGAAGAAGAAGCCGAGGAGAAGATGGTAAAGTAGTCAAGAAGAAGATGACAAACATAAGTTCAAAGAATCTCCTAGATGATGCCCACTTGCTAGATGAACACAGACATAAATTTAAAAAATTGGTCCATGAGAAGATGATACATTTTAAAAGGTGGCCCCACTTGCTGACCGGACAGAGATTAGTTTGGATAGGCCAGATATGGCAGACTTGCTTTTTGGACACAAATATATATTTTTAAGAGCTGCCTAGATACTGCGCACTTGCTATTTGGACACACATACATTTTTAAAGATCAGACCAGAAACTGCATACTTGCCGTTTGGCACAAATATATTTTTGTTAGCGGCCCAGACACTGCGCACTTGTTTGCTGGACACAAGTATATTTTTTAAGAGCTGCCAAGATACTGAAGACTTGCTGTTTGGAAACAAATATATAATTTTAAGAACAGCCCAGATACTGCCCCACTTGCTGGTTGGACAGATTTACAATACAGAACCAGCCCAGATACTTCCCCACTTGCTGGCTTGACACAGACATGGGGAGAGTACTGCAGAGTATGTAATGGTGTATTATAGAGTACATCATTATTATTTTATAGTGTATACTTGAATAAGTTTGTAAGTAGCCATAAATATGAGCATTTCAGTACCCTCAAGGGAAACAACCTCACTACAATGCCTGTACCTGCAGCAACTGAGTCACAGTTATTAAGATGTTTATATGCAGTATGAACTGTGGGTCTGATTCAGAGATGTACTTTTATCCGATATTGAATGCACATCTCCGATGATTCTGGGTCTGCACAAGGGAGGGACGAGGCCGGGGTCTGCATTGGCCGATGCAGATTCCAGGATTCTTACGTGACCAGCACCCAGTCAGGCTGCATGAAGCTTCAGCTCCTGCACCCGCAGCCTGACCAAAGGAGCAACCACCGTCCATCTCTGAATCAGGCCCTGTATCAGCAGCAACCACCCCATTAGCACCACCACCAAAAAAAGAAAACCACTTCTTTTGTGTTGTGCATCTAAAGTTCCGTGTGATTCTCAGTTGTGAAGAGAAGCCTGTTTTTCATTGATCTCTTGCAGCAAGCATGGGGCTGGTTCTAGTGCCGATGTCACTGTATTGCTGATACTATATGTGTGTGTCACTGTATTGCTGATACTATGTGTGTCACTGTATTGCTGATACTATGTGTGTATGTCACTGTATTGCTGATACGATATGTATCACACTGTATTGCTGATACGATATATGTGTGTGTCACTGTATGGCTGATACGATATCTGTGTGCCACTGTATGGCTGATACGATATCTGTGTGTCACTGTATGGCTGATACGATATCTGTGTGTCACTGTATGGCTGATACGATATCTGTGTGTCACTGTATGGCTGATACGATATCTGTGTGTCACTGTATGGCTGATACGATATCTGTGTGTCACTGTATGGCTGATACGATATCTGTGTGTCACTGTATTGCTGACACCATGGGGTAAATTTACTAAAGTGAGAGTTTTTAGAAGTGAGTTTTAAAAGTGATATTGCATATAGCAACCAATCAGATTCTAGCTATTATCTTCTAGAAGGTGCTAGTTAAATGTTAAGTAGAATCTGATTGGTTGCTATGGGCAACATCACTTTTCAAACTCACTTCTAAAAACTCACTTAAGTATATTTATCCCTATGTGTGTCACTGTATTGCTGATACTATATGTGTGTGTCAGTGTATTGCTCATACTATATGTGTGTGTCACTGTATTGCTCATACTATATGTGTGAGTCACGGGATGCAATCGGGAAGCCGGCTGACATTATACCGACAGCCGGCTTCCCAACTGTCATATCCCGGCGAGGGTGAAATGACCGGCGTCTAGATGTAGACGCCGCTCATATTACCCACGCCGGGAGACCGACTCCCGGCATCCCGATCGAAGGTGGTTAGGTTTAGGGCTCCCGGGGAGGACTTAGGGCTAGGCACCCCCCCGGGAGGTTAGGGTTAGGCTAGGGGGAGGGAGGGTTAGGGTTAGGAACCCCCGGGGGAAGGTTAGGGTGAGGCACCCCCCGGGGGACTTAGGTTCAGGCAGCGGGGAAGGGGGGGTTAGGTTTCGGCACTTAGAGGGGGGATTATGGTTAGGCACTTGTGGGGAGGTTAGGGTTAGGCACCCCTAAGGGAGGGTTAGGGTTAGGTTAGTTAGTACTTACCTGGGGACGATCGGGATTTCCAGCGCTGTCGGGCTGCCGCTGCCGGGATCTGTTCCTCTGCCGGCCTGATGCTGCCGGGATTCGAACTGCCGGCCATGCGGCTGGCGGTATTACATACCGATTCCTGTGTCACTGTATTGTTCATACTATATGTGTGTGTCACTGTATTGCTGATACTATATGTACGTGCCATTGAATGGACAACACAGTACATTTGACACTGTATGGGGATAACTACTTATGATTTACTGTATTAATTTTGTCTCTTTATATGCACAGTATACAGTATATGTAAATAATATATGCATGGCAATGTATGGTTTATATGTGACTAGTGTCCCAACTGTTCATTTAAGTGCAAAATGTGCACTGAACCACAGCAACCTATGGGAGACTTGCTTTCATTGTCTAACTTGCGCTAGATACATAAAAGTTATGGTGCATACACACGGTCAGATTTTTCCTTCAGATCTGAACGATAACGATTTAAAAATCGTTCAGTCGTTCATATCTGAAGGAAAATCTGACATATCTGACATGCCTGAACGATGGACGATGAACGATGCGCGTTCCCGTTTGTCAGATAACGATATCTGACATCTGATGTGTTTGCAGTCAGACTTGGACGATTCCATTCCATGCAGTCAAAAATAGTTCAATCGTTCAAATCGTACAATCGTTCATCTGACAAATCTGACAAATCTGACCGTGTGTATGCACCATTAATTGCTGATTGGTTGCAGTGGATAAATGTAATGTGAGTAACTTGAGCGCTATACTTGAACAGCAGCTTTGTGATGAATAAGAAGCAGGGATACACACAATCAAGTTAATGCAGCTTATTCTGTGTGGATAAAACGGACAAAAGGATGTTTGGTAGCAAATTGCAATCAGGATGTAAAATAGCAAAAAAGGATGTAAGTGTAAGCATATATTTAACACCACTTATATAAGCTCCATCTTTGCAGGCACATTAGGCGTAGGCACCTGGTATTATAGCACACATGGCTAGATACAGTTCATTGTACATTACAGGTGGGGGTGCGGAGACACGAAAGCTTTTAAAAGGGATCTAGCTAATCCAGCAGCACTGTACAAATATCTGCCACCCACACATACTTCTCTGATTAATTTCACATCTAGATTTATCAACTCATGAGGAAACTCTGTGGTAAATAAAACCTATTTAATTATTATATTTCAGAGATTCGTATAGTTACATTATAGTACTGAAATGCATCTTCAGTACCCTGCCTAATGTTAATTCACAGAAGAATTGCACAATAAAATACCATGGAATCGGTATGTAATACCGGAAGTCAGGATACCTACTGTCAAAATACAGACAGCGGTATACCGATGGTTGTCATCGCGACGGGGGTTGGCTAAGTATACTTACCCTCCCCCTTCTCTCCCTAACCCTTTCTTCTTGTAGCCTAACCCTAACCCTCCCCTTACCGCACCCTAACCCTCCCTGTTAGTGCCTAAACTTAAGTCTCCCCCCTTCGTGTCTAAACCTAACCCTCCCCTTTTAGTGCCTAACCATAACCCCGCCCCCAGTTGTCCCTAACCCTCCCCCCTAGGGGTGCCTAACCCCCCCAAAACCTAACCCTAACCCCGCAATGCTACATAAATCTAACCCCTCCCCCACGGCTAACACTAAGGCCTCTCTGGACTTACCTTATTCGGGCAGCCATCCTTCTGCATTCCGGCGTCGGGATTAAGATAGGCGTCGGTATTTCAATGCCTATCCTTGTCAGGCTTCCCAATACTATGGCTATCTGATATTGGGCCAGCACATGTATTAGTTATTAAGTTATTAGAATATAGTTTGGCCAATATATTATGGACTCATTTTGCAACCTAGCTGTACTGACAGGAGCAGTATCTTTTTACCCTGGTATCTATCTAGCAGTGTACTCCTGGCCTGAACATGTTAAATATTGACCAGCCATTAATTTCAGGACACATATACAGCAGGAACTCTTAGAAAAATCAATTTTAAAATATGCTGTGGAAACATTGTTGGACTTCAGGATGCAGCACACAATATAGATACATTAGATATAGCTTTTTTTATCTCATGTTTGATAACAGTTTCAAATGACCATAGGCAAGTATGTTATTTAGCCGCCTAGTCATTTGACAGAAATGTTTAATATATTGGGCTTGGTTGTAACTCCTTTGTAGTAATCCCAAATCCGTTTACCGTGGATCTACATACTGTGAGGGCAGCCGTCTTTGTGGGCTGAACATGAAAATCATCAGGTTCACTAGTAACAGAGACTGAATATTGGTCCAGTCTACAAAATGTCTGTCTCCACTGTGTCATTTTCCAAATTACTCTGTAAATATTGATTTTCCTCATGGGTATGTCAGTAATTTCCTATCTACATAATTTCCAATTGAATGTGACAGTTGAAGATAGATGTGGCTAAGAAATTAGACTATTTTTAGGATTACATAGGATATTTCCAATGGCAATCACACTCAACTAAATTCACCTCAGAGACGTTCCCATTTAGGTCTAACATTTAATCATCATTAATATAACTTCAGTTATAGTAACAAAATTTTCTTGGACCTCTTTATATGCTACATTTTTTTTTTTTGTTATGAAACACAAAAAAATTACAAAATCATGATTTCCTAGCATCATACTGGAAAGGAGCTAAACCGGCCAAAGCTATGACACCAGACAAAAAACTCCCAGAATACACCTCTAGCAGAACCTGGGTAAGACGTCATGGGGCCTACACAAGATTCTGGTTTGGGGCTTCTTCTCAACTCCACGTGCCAAAAAACCCCCCCAAAAAACACATTACAAATTGGTTATAGTTATCTAGGTCCACTGGGTCCTTGGTTAGACCATAGGTTATTTAATGGATACACTGGCTCTGACCTCTAGAACCTGGCTACTTGTGTTCTTTGTCTTTAGAAGTCCTATTTCTTTAAGAGCTGGATATTCTCCCATTGCTCAGTTGCCCCTAAATCTTGTTATTGTGGCACAAGCACAGGAGACACAAAGACTAAAACAAATTTGTACATCCCAAGGCAAAGCGTACATCGTGGATGTGCACACAGGTGAATTGCAGATACTCACATTGGCCAGGGTGATTCAAACAATGTCTATGGTCCAGGCTGAGGTTTGTGCTGTTGGCAATCAGAAGAATGCTCAGTGTCCAGGCAGAGGTAAGGGTGGCAGCAATCAAATAGTAATCTGCATCCAGGCAAAGGGCAGGGCAGGTGGCAATCTAGAGAGAAGTCAGAATACAGGAATATATCATGGCAGGCAGTAATCCAAAGATGCAGAACCAGACACATGTTAGGGTAACCATGCGCATAACATACAGGAAGCTACACAGCCTGGATACAGTTGTGTCCTTATATCTTTCCTCTAATAACACCAAACAACCCCATTTTTTGTACCACAGACCTTAGCCATGCCAAGCTTCTTTTTTTTTTTAAATTGCATTTTATTTGCATTACATTGCAAGTGTACACTGACCACTGGTGCTGACAGTATTAAAGAGATTCCGGTACGAGTGGACAGCCATTCATCCCGCCATGTTAGCTTAGTCTGCGACTTTATACACATGTTATTACAATTCTTATGTAACAAAAGTAATAACCTAGCATCTCTGGTACACTGTGAACGGCTTTATATGTGTCTGTGATGTGATCAAGTGTCTCGCACCATATGGTGAAAAGACGCTAGGTGAATGAGGACACATCTGTACACAATGAGGGAGAAGGCAACCAATCAAACTCTCTTAGGAGGAAGGCTTCCATAACCAGATCTGGCTGTAGAGTGACCATGTGATCATCATAAAGTATGGGGATGGCTGTACAGCAGTGTCAATAGAAGCTGAGCAGACAGTGGAAGGGAAACTAACTTGTGATGGAACACGTTTCTGATAGAGTACACATGAAATAAATACAGTCCAAACACTGTGACATTGTGGTAGTATGGGCTGCTGCTAAATCTTTTCAAGTTTTTTAAACCTGTCAGGCCAAATGTAATAGGGTGAGTTTAGCAGTAAAGTCTCACACCATTACATTGGTAGAGTTGCATCTTCCAAATGGGAAAACACCTGGATGTGAGCTTAAATTGCGAGAGTTTTTTGAGTCTAAACAACTTGCAAGTTTGCATGTTCTCGGACTCTATTACATTGGGTGAGTTTAAAAAGTGTGAGGGTAGACTCTCCAATTTTCTAAACTCTCACCCTATTACAACCAAGATAAGACAAAACAACTGTGCTATAATTTACTAATTCAAACTAAGTGCTAATGAAATACACTACGAAGGTAAATATGACTTCAACTTAGAATAACTGTTTAATGAAAATAATAAGGCTGAAAGCAATTACCTATGGTATAAAACCAATACACATGTAACGGTTTATAACATAACCATAAGTGATCATATTAAAATTGTCCAAGTAAATGCACAGTAAATGACTAATATGACACTATTGTACCATAGAGTGGCATAAAACTGGCATGCTTAGATCACTGCTGTTTGCTGTGTATCCCTGGTAAGAGCTGAGAGGTATGATTTGTGTAATCCATGCTGCAAAGCAAGAGAACAGAACTCACCATGATTCATCAATGTTCCATCTCCCTATGTAGGTTATGCTCATTAATGAATTGATTTCCAGGATGTGGCGCCCATGCTTGATCTAATTATTGCCCGTCCATACGGAGATGCTGTATTGAAGCTTCCATTTATTTGCATACTCATGTCCTCAACGTCGTCTACTTAACAGACACTATTAATATTGTTCAGCATGTGCATGATTAACTGTACTATAATATCTGCATGGAGAGTCAGTGAATGAAAACTGTTCAACATAAAGAAATAGTGCTAGGAGTGTTGTACCATGACATAAATACAGTAAAACCCTTTGCAAATACTTGTCTTCTTGTTAATAATACTGCATTATTAGAATCATTTATTCTATATTATGACTACACTAGCACCAGTGGATGAAACTGAGCCTATCACCTTTTCACAGTTTATGTTACAAAATTATAGAGACATACAAAAAGCTGGTATACAGTGTAAACATCTTGCCTCATGTGTAGGGCATGGGCAGTATTAAGAGAGATGACATCATACTTTCCAGTGACTGAAAGAGGTGAGATACTTATGTGCTCTGATGTCAAACAGCGACTCCAAGAAAGAGCCTCTAAAAGTAGTCTGGATGTGGTATTTCCCTTAAAGTTGAACATGCTCACTAGTACACAGGAAAAATGGCAGATGATACACTAATAACAGGAATGACAACTGAGTTAAGAATTATGTAAAATATATTCTAAGAGAACAAAGCAAATAATGCACGGATGTGGACAATCAGGGACAGTCGCCTGGGCTAAGGTCACAGCAGGCAGCAAGCAAGCAAGATTGGTAAGCTCTGGCCAGCGTACAGGTGTTTAAAAATAGGCATGGATATTTTCGTAGGTTTAGATTAGAGATTTAGATTATTATTAGGACTGGATAGAGATCTAAAAATACAACTATTATATTTATTTGGAGTTAAGATCAAGCATCGTGTTTATAAACGTAGGACAGATTATTTTGTTCCCCTTCCTAGCACACCAGTGGGCTATAATAAAAAGCTTTTTCAGTTGTACCAAGGGAAGTAATCATTACTAGGATGTCCTGGTCCTCTGTCCTGGTAGGCCCTTGGCAAATTCTCCTACTGTGCCTTTACTAAAACTGCCCTGGCTATAATGTATATAAATATAATGGAGCCTTTACCGAGTTGTGTCCATTTGTGTGCCCAGCACTTGTACTGTACATAAATCTTCTCTCCAATTATTATTATATTGGAGTCTTTATCCAGGTCTGTCCATTTGTGTACCCAGCACTTGTACTGCACATTAAAGCCTCTCTCCAATTATTATTATTGAGGGTGGGGTGAATCAGTGTCCAACTAACTGAGAAAAAGATCAGTTGTGTAGCTAGTCAAGATTGGAGCCCAATGGCAGGAGCAGCAGGCCTGCATAGATTGGTAGCTAATATATGGGTACAGGCACGAAAATTATCAAAGTGTAGCCAGTGGTCAGGGCAGGCAGGGCAAGGAGAACTGGTAAACAAGGTGACTTTGTAATTAGAATAATCAGTTTAAATATAACAGGATCTACATATAGTTCTGAGTGATTAATAATCTAACGCAGGAAAGCAGGAGGTGTAGAGGCACCTGGATTGCTGTCCTATAGAACCAATTAACAGGAACTTTGGTCATTGGATCAAGCCATAAAGGGTGTACTGCGCACATTGTGAGATCGAAAGACCGGACACCGTCCTCAGGCCAAACCTTGTTTATCTTGAGTCTGTAAATAAGATCAAGAATCCTGGATCCAAACATCTACAAAACAAAAAAAAAAATTGCAGATAATAGTAGGTTGGTGTCTAACTCCCAGAGTAATTTATCATGTATTACTCACCAACATTTGTATTTTACCTTCCAAGATGAATGACTAGGTGTTCTTTTTATATTTGCCTATAAGAGTAAATTAACTGTGTGCTATTGGATCTCGTAAAATCAGACTCTGGTGCTTCCCTGGAATCAGCACCAGATGGCAGCCGCATTATAGGCGGCCACACCGCAACTGAAAGGTAAAAAAGGATTTACTCTGTCTTTTCTTACACACTCTAACCAGGTATACTTTCACTGGCATTTACACTTTTGAATCATTGATAAAAATCCTGGCAAGAGGCTTCTGTTTGAAAGAGTTCACCTTCTTGCGAGACCCATGGAACTGGCTGGACTTCAGTGTTATTGTCATGGCGTGAGTACAATTCTTTTGTTTATTTTGTGGTGGTTGATCTTTCTGTAACTTTTTATGGTTGAATAATTTACTACAGATACCTATATTAATTTGGTAAAGGTATACAGAATTAGACATGGGTGAATTAATAAAAACTATTGGGAAGATTCTTTGTAAGGATCTCCTAAAGATGCATGTCCATCACCTGACCTTTGATGTCATTTATATGCCTCAGAAAGCGAGCATCTCTTCCCTGGTTCCCGTAATTCCTGCCACTGGAATGGGCCACTGACTGACGTACATGCTCATGCAGTCTATGGATCCTGCTGACAGATAACTCACAAGCTTCAGGATTGCAAAACTGGACCTTGTCCCATAATCTGCACAAACCACACTATATTTGGCTAGGCCACCCCCATTTCGAACAAGGTTACGCCTTTTTACTCTGAGACTTGTGTTATACTGTAAGCAAGACAGCAACTGTAACTCATGCACGTGTGCGGCATGTTAGAAAGGTTGTACTTTTGTTACAATGTCAATGTGCATAGACAGTCATATACAGTCAGGTGCATAAATATTGGGACATTGACAGAATTTTCATATTTTGGCCTCTATTCACCACCACAATGGCTTTGAAATGAAACAAACAAGATGTGCTTTAACTGCAAACTTTCAGTTTTAATTTGAGGGTAATTACATCCAAATCAGGTGAACGGTGTAGGAAATACAACGGTTTCTATATGTGCCTCCCACTTTTTAAGGGGCCAAAAGTAATGGGACTATCAACTCAAAAGCTATTTCATGGACAGGTGTGGGCTATTCCCTCTTTATTTAATTATCAATTAAGCAGGTAAAAGGTTTGAAGTTGATTCTAGGTGTGACATTTGCATTTGGAATCAGTTGCTGTCGACTCTCAATATGAGATCCAAAGAGCTGTCACTATCAGTGAAGCAAGCCATCATTAGACTGAAAAATCAAAACAAACCCATCAGAGTGATAGCCAAAACATTAGGTGTGGCCAAATCAACTGTTTGGAACATTCTTAAAAAGAAAGAACGCATCGGAGAGCTCAGCAACACCAAAAGACCCGAAAGACCACGGAAAACAACTGTGGTGGATGACAGAAGAATTATTTCCCTGGTGAAGAAAAACCCCTTCACAACAGTGGGCCAAATCAAGAACACTCTCCAGGAGGTAGGTGTATATGTGTCAAAGTCAACAATCAAGAGAAGACTTCACAAGAGTGAATATAGAGGGATCACCACAAGATGTAAACCATTGGTGAGCCACAAAAACAGGAAGACCAGATTAGAGGTTGCCAAACAGTCTGGAACAACTTCCTATGGACAGATGAGACAAAGATCAACTTATACCAGAGTGATGGGAAGAGAAGAGTACGGAAAAGGAAAGGAACTGCTCATGATCCAAAACATACCACCTCATCAGTGAAGCATGGTGATGGAAGTGTCATGGCGTGGGCATGTATGGCTGCCAATGGAACTGGTTCTCTTGTATTTATTGATGATGTAACTGCTGACAAAAGCAGCAGAATGAATTCTGAAGTGTTTTGGGCAATATTATATGCTCATATTCAGTCAAATGCTTCAGAACTCATTGGACGGCGCTTCACAGTGCAGATGGACAATGACCCAAAGCATACTGCAAAAGCAACCAAAGAGTTTTTTAAGGCTAAAAAGTGGAATGTTATGCAATGGCCAAGTCAATCCCCTGACCTGAATCTGATTGAGCATGCATTTCACTTGATGAAGACAAAACTGAAGGGAAAATGCCCCAAGAACAAGCAGGAACTGAAGACATTTGCAGTAGAGGCCTGGCAGAGCATCACCAGGGATGAAACCCAGCTTCTGGTGATGTCTATGCATTGCAGACTTCAGGCTGTAATTGCCTGCAAAGGATTTGCAACAAAGTATTAAAAAGTGAAAGTTAGATTTAGGATTGTTTAGGTTGTCCCATTACTTTTGGCCCCTTAAAAAGTGGGAGGCACATATAGAAACTGTTGTAATTCCTACACCGTTCACCCGATTGGATGTAATTACCCTCAAATTAAATCTGAAAGTCTGCAGTTAAAGCACATCTTGTTTGTTTCATTTCAAAGCCATTGTGGTGCTGAATAGAGGCCAAAATATGAAAATTCTGTCAATGTCCCAATATTTATGCACCTGACTGTATACAATAAGAGAGGGAGCAATGATCCCTATGGTTACCTCATTTAGGGCTTATTTCATTGTGTTGTAAACAGAACATGGATTTTAAGTAGCAAATAATATCTGTATTTCAGTTTCAATTTTCAGTACAAAACTGTAAGAATAGTCAGTTTAACCTTTAGTAAATGACCCTATAAATTAATTTTGAAGCCGACTCTCTGCTTTTGTTTATCCAGAATTTGAAATGGTGCTGTCTGTTAAATAATAACATTGCTTGCAATGTAAGAAGCAGTGAATGGGAATCATTTACTGTTATACTACTGATACACAATTGACAAATATGTTTAATTCATTAGATGAATGAGTCAGTATAAATAAATAGATTTTCCAGGGCTTGCTTTTAATCCTGGATAATTGAAATGTTAATTCCTAATTTGTTGTTAGAAACAGTATTTGTGGTGATATTAGACCAATTTAGTTATATTTTCTGGTCACCTTTCACCTTTTGAGAATGCTACTGCAGACCTCCTCAGCCATGTATGTAGATACAAGTTGTACAATAGAGTCCTGACCTGTTCTTAAAGAAACATTTCTTAAAACACTTCAGAAATAGACTAGTTCTAAAATTTTCTTTAAAGGTACCATCTCTATTTACAACCATGTGTGTCAACATTAACCAATATGCATTGAAATATATGACATTTTACCCTAGTTATAACGCCATACTTTCTATAATGCCAGCTATGGCAAAGTCTCCACATGTCCCCATTCTCGTTTACTCATGTAACAGATGAATGGACCCCTTTAAGCTTGAATAGACCAAACATTTTAAATATGCATATACAGATGTGTCCACATACAATATTACATCCTTGAGCGTTAAACTACCCTTCTAGTCGTACAATGGCGTGGTGTGACTCGGTAGCAGCGAACATCTTTTTTTTTATCTTCAAATGCATCTCACTTGCAAAGCGATGGGATTAAGACGCAATGATATGCAGCATGCCTATATTCTGTGTGCAGTTGCGGGTGTATCTGAAAGCGAAATGCTACGTTACAGTGTCACAGCCTTAGCCACTGTAACGTAGCATTTCGCATGGAGACGCACCCACAGTCACACATAGAATATAGGCATGCCGCATATCATTTAATCAGCAGAAGCTGCCTGTGTGTCCTATTTGCATCGCTCTGCGAATGAGACACATTTGAAGTTAAAAAGCCGCACAAAAAGATGCTCAACTTGCACAGCGCTCACAAGTTATGTTTAATGCGACTTGTAGCGCACGGAGGTAAGATGTATGTGGACACATCTGTATGTATTATTTTGTGGCTGATAAATATATTTGAAAAAAAAAGACAATAGGCTCGATTCAGAGGTGGACGCTAATTCCAGTGCGACTGCTGCTTTTTTTTTTGCAGTGCGACTGCGGTTTTATACTGTCACATCCGTTGGAATTCGATAAGAGACACCCACTAGGTTACCACTGCTTGTCCATCTGCACATGGCCAGCAAAATCAGTGCAACTGCAGAAAAAGTCACAGTCACTGACATGCCCATGGCTGGCTAGCCCCCCCTTTTACCACCCAGAAACACCCACTAAAATTCTGACTCTCTGCATCCAAATGTAACCATCACGTGTGGCCCTGGTGGCAGATGCTGCTGCTGAGTCTCATCCACGCAGGTTTCTTTAGGGCTTACGCGGCAGCTGGCAGACATCTTGCTGCTGCAGGCAGCCTGCCAAATCTGTCATGCCATGATACTTCTCTCTGGCTCTGTGCTACTGCTCCTCAGTCAGTGTGTCAGAGGAGAATGGAGGGGGTGGGATGGTTCAGGGGACAGCCTGCGGCGTCCCACATATCCCGATACACATACACTGACTGTCACTACTACTGTTGTTGAATTAAAATTTAGGACTGCCGGTAGAGGCGGTTTAATAGAGGAGTGGGCCAGTGTGCAAGCTCCATGTGGGCCGCCTCCTCTCTGGCAGCGCAGTACTCTGGGAAAATGGCACCTGCGCCTTATTTCCGGGGACACCTCTAGTGCGCATGTGCAAATCATGGGGAAAAATGGCCGCCATGCCATTTTCCCTGTGATTTGTGCTCTGCAGCTTTGGGCCACCAGCAGACGCAGGACTGCGGAGACTGTGGAGAGGTAAATATAACTATATGTGGGTGCAGAGTCTGCAGTGTGGACTCCCCTGGACTCAGGTGTGCATTTACACTCTGCACCCATTATAGATACACCAATGGCTGCCGGACTTAGAACCAGTGGTGGTGCAGCGCTACTGGCTCACATATCTCCGCTATAGATGGTAGAGCTATTTAACATTGACGTGCAACCATTGATGGTTTAGAATCATCATGGTCAACGGCCATCTCTTCCCTGCAGTAGCACACAGACTCTGCGTCCCCTTCTGAATCAGGCCCAAAATGTGTTGCACTTTTTAGATTAAAATTTAAAAAAAAAAAACCTTACAAAAAATAATAATGATTATAGTAATATTATAATATCCTAATCATAATGTGTTTTTAGGCAGCCACTTTGATTAATGTCAGTTACAGGAGTAACAAAAATGTACTAGACTCAGAAGCATGTTTATTTAATAAATGGTCCATATTTGTATTTTATATTTCAATCGGATTGAGTTATGATTCATTGGAGCTAAATGAACACAGAGCCGATTTACCACATTTACACAGACTACATTAGTCTTGTAATTTGCATTCAATTATAATTGAATTGTGAATCCATAAAAATCAGGCTAAATTTTAAATATTCACTTCAGATTACATACTTTAGAGCAGCTCCTTCCATGCAATGCATGGGTTGTTTATGGGAGTCAGCTTTGCTATATTATACAAGGTAAAATTATAACAGATATTTCATCCATTTGCTGCTGAGGGTTTTCTTGCACTTTTCAGGCCAATCAATTTTTTGTGCAGTAGCCACCCATATATTATCTTGTTTTTTTTTTTTTTTTCCAGAAGTCTTTGAATTTTCAGAAATTAACATTAGTTTTCTTATCCAGATAAAAGCTGCCAAAAATGGCCAAAGGAGTATTTACTGTTGAAATTGCAAGAAAGTGAACTAAAATTAAATGCGGTGTAACAGGGTCGGGGAATCAGTACCATCTCCTACGGTAGATGGCAATGCGCAGCAGCTGAGAGATCACACAAAGTCCATTGGTCTGGTGCAACTGACCTCGGACAGTTTTATTATAAAGCAAAAACAAAATGAGAAAAATGAACACCTTGCCGTCCAGCACTAATTAAACACGGAATAGTCATAGCTCACTAATAAATACAAGAAGTTTTACCAGGCATCGTTAACTTGGTTCCAGCAGCGTGATTTCTCTCATAGAGACACCATAGACTCTTATTTCCCCAGGCAGTGTGTCTCTCCAATGATCAGCCTGACAGCCTTAAAATACAGATACTGTACACAGCTGAAAGCCCTAATTAGCCTTCTGTGAAGCTAGCAGCCCAAAAACCCGAAGTGGGCCTAAATGAATGGAGCCCGCCTTCTCTCTCCATAAACCCCAGGAACCCTTTTCCAGCTTTGTCAAAAAGCCCACAAAGCTGCTAACAACATTTTCCTAGTGTTTTTAGAACACATAGGTTAGGAAACTAGGAGAATATAGCGACCTTCCAGTACTATACTAGTTACCATGTTACAGCGGGTATTAAAAAAAAAAAAAAAAATCCACCACCATGAATTACTTTTTGTTTCTTGCTTGTGCATTAATCCACCTTTTCAAAATAGCAAAAACGTGATGTTTTTTTTTTTATACTGCTAGGATATATGGGCATTTATTTTAAACCCCCTTCTCTAACTTGTTTTCTGTAGTGTGATCCACATCATATGAAAGTGGGGGCTCCTTTTTTGCAAATGTGGGTGACCCTGAGTTTTTTGAAGCCAAGAGGTGGGATGTTTTCCCCATCCCTGGACTTAATTTTTCTGCAGTGTAGGGGGTCATTATCTACCCACCCTGGTCAGCAGACGCTATCTTTTTTTTTCACATGAAGATCATAAAGAATTAAGCACTTGAATAAAATAGATGGATTAATCATTAAATAGAATGGAGACTGCCATGGAATAGGGGTGACAATTATATCATGAAGTGAGTTTTCAAATTAATACATTATATTATGTGCAAATAAAATGACAACAATATATAGGTTATTTAATAAAAATGAGTATCTAGAATAGCACCCTGTCATTGAATTGTGTTTATCAGTTTAGTTTAAAACGTGTGATTGTATGCTATATATTTCTGTGTAATTCCCCTCTTTGGATCCTAAAAGCACATAAATGTTGGTTCCTTTAGACAAGAACCATCCAGTTGCAGCACCACTTTTATATAGAACACAAATGGCCTTTTTGGTCCATCCACAAAGCAGTCCAACTAGACACTAACTGGCCCATATTATAACTCTTTCAGAAAAATGATTTTCCTCAGATATGCCTTTCTTCACGAGCCTAATCCTAAATCTGTTCATTTTAGCATTATTTGCTTTACCTAATGAAACAATATTTTTTTTTACAAATACAAATAACATGATCTAATCAAAACTGTATAAAGCGCTGTGTTCCGTAAAATGAAAGTAAAGCAATGGACCATTCTGATGGTATGGGAGGTCCAGCAATCTACTGTGTGACAGAATATTCAATGTTTATCACTGCCTCAAATGTCTAAAATGTCTAATATAAAATATTGTTAAAAAAAACACAGAATTCTTGGAATAATAGAGTAGAAAATTAGAATATAGCTACAAGTTATAACCTTACATCCAGAATTTCTGATTTACGCCATTCCTGTTATCTACTGGAAGGGTAATTACCTAATGACTAGTCTTAGGGCCAGATGTACTAAACTCTGGAGAGTGCTAAAGTGAAGAGAGATAAAGTACTAGCCAATCAGCTCCTACCTGTCATGTTACAGGCTGTGTTTGAAAAATTACAGTTAGGAGCTGATTGGGTGGTAGTTTATTTCCAACCATGTTATCACTCTGGTATCTCAATGTCTCAGCATTCATACAGTGGCTTCTTAGATTCATCGATTCCAAATAACTATGGTTTGATTCTACAGGTTTGTAACATATTCTTTAAACCTAGCCAGTGTTTCAGCCATTCGAACTTTTAGAGTACTGAGAGCTCTGAAAACTGTATCGGTAGTCCCAGGTAAGAGCCCTTCACCTCTCCAGCTCTCGGCTGCTGCAAGCGCTTCAGTCTGTGCCGTTTTCCCTGTTATGCTGTCGTTGTTGAATGGTATTTTGCTATTGCCTGTGTATGACTTTCCCTTATTACAGATATGCCACTGAGTTTGTCGACCTGGGCAATGTGTCAGCTTTAAGAACATTCAGAGTACTTCGAGCATTGAAAACAATCTCAGTCATTCCAGGTGAGGATCGGGTTAAACACTAAGGCTGCTTGGGAAAGCCTACATACCATTCCTATTAACCAACTGATGTTTGACCATGCAATTCTTCGGAATGGTTTTATGTTGAGAACAAGACTTGTCTGCAGAATGAATATGTTCGATATTGATGAATCGATTATTGATGAATGCTACAGGAATCCAGGATACAGTAATTAGAGAAGCTTTATTACCATAGATCTCTTCCCTCACAGTGCAGATGGTTTTTACACACCCATGGGGAGATTTTCGTAAAACTTTTTGAAAAGACAAGTGGAGGTGATGCCTATAGAAACCAATCAGATAATGGCTATCATTCATTTAGTACATTCTATAAAATGATATCTAGAATATGATTGGTTACTACACCTCCACTAATGATACTACACCCGTACTAATGATTACTTACTAAGAATGCTCGGGGCTGTTCTGGATCAGGGATGTTTCTGCATTTTTTTGCACCATGCCTAAAGTATAGTAAATTATATTTAAAATGAACCCCTGTCTTCCCCACTCTATACTTTTCATACCTCATTACGTATTTTAGCAGTGCTCCACACAGTGACTGTAGAAACCACCGGGCGATCATGTCTTTGTGTAAGACATACCTTTCAAGCATCAGCAGTTATTTCCATTTTTATACTTTCTGGTTCTTAGATGTTCTGGATAATTCATTTCTGGATAACAGATCCTGCATAAGGATATAGGTCCAGGGACCTCATTCTTTCATCCATGGTCCCATCTGGGCTGGATTACAGGTGGGGAAAGGATTACAGGTGGCCACACGGACTAATAATGCATATATTGCACGGGCCAATATCTTCTTATTAGTCTGTGTGGCCACAGGTGCAGCCTAGGAGAAGGAGCCCCACAAAGCTTCCATAACTTCCTGTCTGCTGCATTCTAGATTAATAAAAGAAGATGGTAAAATGGCTTTGAACAGGGCTTTCTATTAGATGACTCCAGTACCATACCTCCTTATGTTAACTTATGAATCATGGATTTGGGACACGAGGGGCATCACTGTAGTACATCGGGTAGCTGGGCAGTATCATAGTGTGTGAAATCAACCCCCCAGTGGGTGTGGTCATATCCCTAGTGGGCGTGCCTTCATAGTGCCACTTCGGCCACAACCACCTTTCCTCCTGGAACACATTTGACTTACCACACTCAATGGACACAGGTGCCTATGGTGCTTTCGCCACTATGGACATGCTTCGCGAGTCCCAACTACCCACGAAAAATCAGGACAGTTGGGAGGTATTTAATACTACTGTCTCACACACAGCCTATCTAGCCAATTTATTATTGTCTAATATCTGTAATATACTGTAGGTTAGCGACAAAGAGCACATTTATTATGCTCAAACATGTCTATAATTGAAGTTGGTATACCGCTTTATTTTTTTGCCCAGGTTATTCAATGGAACACTAGCCATTTGAAACCATTTATTAAACAAAATCAAATTTATTTATTTAATCCTAAGTGTCCAGGTGATAACAATATAGGTTGAAAACCCTGCACTTTGCAACTCTTTTCAGCTGTCAGTTTTCATCCAATAGTCAGGCACAAGTTTAGCTAATACCATAGAGCACAGGTTCTCAAACTCGGTCCTCAGGACCCCAAACAGTGCATGTATTCCGGGTCTCCTCACAGAATTACAAGTGAAATAATTAGCACCACCTGTGGATCTTTTAAAATGTGAGTAATGAATACACCTGTGCACCTGCTGGTTGACGTGGTAAACGGTACCTGTTTAGGGTCCTGAGGACCGAGTTTGAGAACCACTGCCATAGAGGCCTATTTATTATCAGTGGTCTTATAGGTTGCATATTATATTATATAATATTTATAGATTATTGCTAGTGTAGCCCTAGACTAAACAGACCACGTGGAATCTCTGGCACACTTGTTATAGCAGTTTTAGTAAGTGCTTTATTTCCAGCATAAGGCTGCAAAAAAAAGAGAAAGATTTGTGGGCCATAATTATCAATTGGAGGATATGCATCGAACAAAAGCTAAGTTAAGTTCTCTTTAAATTCTTCTGACACCAGTGTTTAGCGAGTCTGTTAGCAAAATGAAGAACTCCTAACTAATAATTGACTGTGAGACAGGAAAGTCCCTATGTAATTTCATACAACATAAAACAAATACGCCTCTGCGTTGAATACAAATCGAGCACAGTGTAAGTCTAGGGAAACAGCAGAGTTTCCCTTCTATTATCCTCAGTTTGACAGCAAAATTGATTTTGGATGTTGTTGCACTCCCCGGAGAAGGAATGTTTTCACACAGAAGTAAAAAAAAAGAAAGAACTCAGTCCCAGTATATTTATAGGTTTGATCCTTTCAACCTGCAGTTAGAGAGCACTTACATGCATCTAATAATTGCTAGTCACTAATTTTATAATTAGCTGCTTGCAGGTTTGGAAAAAAAGCGATGATTGTATTCTGAATCTGCTCTATTACCAGCTCTGCTGGGCACATTATGTCAAGACTAAAGCACATTCTGAGGACAAGTCTAGTTCAGCCTTAGTGCTTAACATTTCTGACCTGCATGGAAAGGTGTTGGTAGGTGTGCATGACAAAGTGTGTGTAAGTGAGCATCCTTACACAGACACTGGCAATCATACGTCAGACAGAGATTTGTTCAAGGTATACCTTATGGTACTATGGAGATTAACGATTTCATATGATTCTCTAAGATTACATACACCCTGGTGATTAAAAATTCATGTTAAAAATTAAAATGCAACGTGCTTTTATATATAAACACACACATATATATATATATATATACTTTTTATTGTGTTCAGGTGAATTTACAAGTGCAGTCAATTTTTAAGCATGCATCTGTCACAAAAGAGGAAGTTATCTTGTAAAAGCCATAATTCTATTACCAGTTGGTAAATAGTCTTAATCAGGTTTGATTTAGTGAATAGTGATGTGATATAACTTTCTAATAAAAAAATTCTGTGAGAAGTCACCATTAATAGTCTATAGCAGGAAGTCAGGTGGAAATATCTGCTGGGGGATTGTATCTTAATGTACTGTATGTACTGATACAGAAGTAATCCTGAAGGGAAATAGAATTTGATAAGTCCATTACTTTTCCTATGGCTCAGTAGTTGGCAACTACTTGTGGTATACACAAACTATCCCATTTTTTATATCCAATTCATGGTAACTTGCTGTATCACACAGCGCTTATTTACTCATACATACACCGTCGGGATTTCGACGCCTGTCACTTAACCCCTTGCCGGGATTAGACAGTCGGGAAGCCGATGGTCGGGATTCCGTCTGTCGGCTTCCCGACTGCTTCCCGTGAACAGCTGGCCTTCACTTCGTGCATGTGTGAACAGCTGGCCTGGATGCTAATGGCGAACACTTGCTATGACTTCCTCATGGTTTCTCATAGACCAAGGTAAGTCTGTGTCACATTTTACTAAATTTACATCAATTACTTTAAAAGTTATGAGAAAAACTTTGGGGCCAATAGTGAGTGAAACACCCTGTGTATATAAATATATACATACTGCACATATATACATATACATACTGTATGTGGTATAATGCTGCAATTCGCACATCTATGGAGAGTGGGCATGACCAAAATGATGCAATTCTTATTGACTTGCATTAAATTGGCTCCGCCCCCCTCTGCACAGACCCGCAAATCACGGCAAAATGCCTTGAGGGGTGGGGCTACAATCGTGGCACCTTGGTAAGCATTAAAAGACGCTACTGAAGGGCTCATTCTTGAGCATGGAGCTTGGTTTGCATCCCCACATGTGGTGGTATCTAAACCTCTGTATTATGTTCATAGTATCTGCAAAGCACCATGTGTCCTATTGGAGAAAAATACAGTTATTATTATGCCTATTTGACAACATCAGTGTCATCCACAATACTAATGCGTCAACTAAAGGCATTGAAGATCTTTTTTTTCTCCTGTCACATTGTCACGAAAATATGTGGGATCAATCAATACATGGGAGAGCCAATCTATCAGTATCACCTGTGGTTATAGTGGGATTATCCTGTTTTCAGCTATTGAAGGCAGTTGTTTGGGAACCAGGAATACTGCTGTAATAGCTATTAGTTTCACTGAGAGGATATAACACGTAGTAATTATCACATGGGAGATGGAAAGTCTATATGTGTGAGTGTTTGCCAAATAGAAATATGGCTTCTACTTCTTCTTCTGAATCTCTAATCAACTATTAAAGTAACATTTTCAGTGTGCCCCTACTCCAAATTTGTAGAGTTTAGATTGTAGAATTGTACAAAGTTCTGATGTACATTGCCAATGTCTGTTTATAATGATCTAGATACAACTCAAAGAGAATTGTCATTCTGTGGATGCTGTGTCGTAGAGAGTGATCTGGGCTTCTGTGATTCTCTGCTTTATGTTGCATGTTTATACATGTTTTCATTTTATTATTATTTTGATTGTTTTCATTATTTTGATTTTCCTTCCGTCAGCTGTTTTATTTTCACTTTGGTGTGTGCTAATCCAGCTTTATGTATATGTATCTAATGATTTATTTACAGTACACGTATTAAGAACTGACAAAGGTTAAAGACTGACAGTGCACGTTATCGTACATTGTAATCTCAGATGTTTCTCTGTGTGCTGCGTGCATGAGTGGTGGATCTTTAATAGGACCAAACTGACATTTATCTGCAACAAATTCTACAGGATTTAATTTAAGGAACCCAATTTTTTGTATGAAGTGTCTTTTTATCTTGTACAGCAAAAATTCCAAACTTACCATAAAGGAAAAACGGTATGCCTAGTCCATGTTATGCTTTGAATAATCCATACAGCTCTCCATCAAAAGACTAAAGACTGCCATTTCAACAACTTTTCCCAGAATTTGCTTGTTAAAAAGGAGGAGTTGCTTATTTTATTTAGTGAAGTTAAGATAAAAAAACAACTGCTTGAAAATCAAGTAAATCTACCTTAAGTCCTAGAAGCAAATGTGTACCTATGTTGTGTCAGTACCACATATGTTTTAAAAATAATATCTACTTAAGTCCACAGAGAATAGATCTGGAACCTACATCTACGGCCCGATTCCCCATTCTGCCGACCCTGATCCGGTTGGCGATCAAACAGGGAAATTCAACTTATTCAAAATCCCTGATTCGTCCTTTCTGATCATTTTCGGGTTTGGAATCGGAGAATCCATATTGTCCAACATTGTTGTATTTCTCCAATCCCCCTGCATCAGCAAAACGGGGAATTGCCACAATAACTGCTGTTGTACGGGCCCCATAATGCAGCGCTACCACTTAGGACAATTTTTTCCTAAGGTGTCATTCTCTCTAGCGGAGACATTTTTCCTGGGATCCTGAAACTCAGGGGTCAGTTGGGGGTGTTTTGGACTTGTGTATGCTATTCCAGCTCGCACATCTCCTATGCCACCAAATAATTATTGCTATACGCAGTTCCCTCCCGTGCCCTGATGGGGAACAGCCAGCTTATGGAATTATTTTCCCAAGAGGTAATTCAGTTTTAGGTAGAGATGCTACAGGATGTGGCACAGAAAGCCTAACATTTATTTTTAGTTTGACAGGTTAATTAAGGCAGCAATTATAAGGCATTAATCACCTGTGTGCAAGAGGGTGATATATAACCCTTTTTGTTATGGACTTATCTATCAGGCACATGAGTTCCTACTGTAACTGCACACTTTTACTGTGTGTTTGTACTTAGGTCTTTCTCTGTGTAGTTTATGGCCTACGCAGAGACCTAGATATTTTTACATTTGGTAAATAAGGATTGCCCATAGAACAAGAAAACCATTGGTGCAGGCAATTTAAAACACACAACAAGGCATAGCTCATACCAGAAGGGATGTAGTTAACTGTTAATCAGCCATATCCATCCCAAGCAGAAGTTTATTATATATAAACTAAGTAATCGCTTTAAATTTCCCTTTGTAAATACACTTTAGTACAGTCTCAATATCTGAGTGTGCATGTGTGTATGTATATATGTATGTAGCTCTGATTTTTGTATTTATAATACATTTTATCAATACAGATATGAGATCTATGCTGCAGAATGCCTGGGATTTGTGGTTATCAAGATAAGGGATTATTATGTAATGTGATGGCTTAGAATATTTTGAATTAAATGTAAAAGTTACCCCTGTCTTTTCCCACATAGCTCACAGCATTTCTCTCCTCATCACCATGTTAAGCAGTAGGAAGAGATGCTTGTGTGTCTGTCATTATCACTGAGCAGTCAAAGCTGTTTCCTCCTTCTGATTCTCTGAACATTCTGAGCAATGGATTTATGGTTTAAAGCTGGCCACACATCTAAAGATTATCTGTCCAACCAGCCAACTAGTTGATTGGTTGGAATGAAAATCTGGTAAGATATGAAAGCAAATGACAATCAGCAATTTGCTCCCAAACGCTGGAAAATGGACAAAAACTGTTGTTTGAACAAATTGTTTAGATCAAACATTTAACAAACTTGTCTGATGACCATTTTCATCTGTTTTCTGGCATTTAGGAGCAAATTGCTGATCATCAGTTACTCCCATATGTTACCAGATTTTCATTCCAACCAATCAACTAGTTGGCTGGTTGGACAGATAATCTTTAGATGTGTGGCAAGCTTAAAGCTGGCCACACACTAGACCAACTGTCATCCAACCAGCCAACTAGTTGATTGGTTGGAATGAAAACTCGGTAATGAATGTGAGTAAATGAAGATCAGCAATTTTCTCCTAAATGCCAGAAAACAGATGAAAATGGTCGTTCAGACAAGTTTGAACAAATTGTTTAGATCAAACATTTAACAAACAACAGTTTTTGTCCATTTTCCGACGTTTGGGAGCAAATTGCTGATTGTCATTTGCTTTCATACCTTATCAGATTTTCATTCCAACCAATCAACTAGTTGGCTGGTTGGATGTAAGTTGGTCTAGTGTGTGGCCAGCTTAAGGGGTCACACACTAGACCAACACTGTTCTTAACCAATCCTGCAATGTCCTATAGTTGGGATGGCTTTATTAGGAGAGTAAGTTTTAAAGTCTGGAAATTGCATCCATACATAGCACTTTCATGGAAGCTCGTCCATGGACATCTATTAAAGCTCCGTGGACAGCTTGCACCATACGTGTTCTTGCATGGTTAAAAGACTCTCCTACAGTATTAAGGTAACTGTAGTAATCCGGGGGAGAAGGGGGGATGGATTGATGAATCCATCCTCCTTTCTCCCCTGGATTTCTCTGTGGGGATGGATTGATGAAGTTTGCCCTAATGTGCAGGTCGCTTTTCATTTTATGCAACGTGTTAATAACTGCAACTTGAAAATAGTCCTCCATATAGTATTTATTTGAAACAAATGCATATTGTAAGGAATAACATATCCCTACTGCAGACACTTCTGAGACACATGAGTAGTATACCAATCCTGACACTGTATTCTAATATGATCACGGAACATCTGGGAGACTTGTAATGCTCAGCCTCTTGCAAATTGCAGTAGGTATACAATATACCATATATCCAGTAACATTGCTGTGTTTTGTACTGTGTTCTGCAGTAGCTTGTATCTTATTGTTGATGTTCTCCACAGGACTGAAGACCATTGTAGGTGCTCTCATCCAGTCAGTAAGGAAGCTTGCAGATGTTATGATCTTAACAGTTTTCTGTTTGAGCGTCTTTGCCCTGATAGGGCTACAACTCTTTATGGGCCATTTAAAACAAAAATGCGTTCGAGATTTCGTCGACTATAACAAAACCATATCTCAAAGTTTGTCTTGGGAAGTGGAGAACTCTTCCTGGTCATCTTATGAGGAGTTCATCGGAGATGAAAGTAAGTTTTTTTTTTACACTTACTGTATTTCAATTAATGTTTGTCTCTGCATTGGTTTAACAAAGTTGTTTGTGTCTACTATTTATAACACTGTTTGATTTGTGCATCTGTTTGAATCATATCAACTTTTAAATGGTTTTATGACACTTGCAAAAATGTTCAATCGTCATTACTTAACAATTGTTTTCAGAATCTTCAACTGTATCCCATTACTCATCACTTGATATATATATAATAACAGTGTTGATTTTTGAACTATTTGTATATGTAAAGCTGATTTATTTTTAAGTATGAATAGCTATCATGTAAAATTGGACGGAGCTGGTGACTTTAAACGACTGAAAAAAGATTTGTCTTCGTAATGGAGCTTTCAAAATGTAATGTTCTATTAGAGCATATTCTTAAAGCCACTGCGGAAGTGGTCATTCTTCTCTTTAAGCTACTAGAATATATAGTGATTCTGATAGCAATATTTTAATATACAGTATAGGTATACTTTGGCAATTACATTCAAAGCATTTACTATACAGGAATTGTCTACAAACGTCGATTGAAATCGTTTTAAGATATTGATATTTTAAGTGCATTTTAGAATGGTTGTTCCATATGTAAGTCTCATTGCTTTATGTATTATCAAGGCAAATTTAAAGAACTCTGATCTCACGTTTCCATAATATTTAACTGAATAACTATCTTTAGTTGCACAGAGATATAGAAGAATATTATACTAGATACAGCAGCTTAGTTAAGGCAAAATGTGCTTAATTTAAATGTCCAATAACCATTAATGGGTAAACTCTTAGGAAAATAAGAATAAAATAGAGGAGCACTGATGTGCCGTACAATAATGTACAATTAATTAAATGCCACAAAATTGTAGATGAGCTTTACTGATATAAAATAACAATAAAATACAACTCCTTATCTATAATGGGTGCAGGGTGTGCGGGGCACACGGACCCCCGGGTCCAGGGGGGCCCTGCACCGCACACCCTGCACCCATATAATTTAAAACTCACCTGTCCGTGGTCCCACGTCGGGTGTCAGCGCTGCACAGAACACCGGAAATGGCTGCTGCGGCCATTTTTCCAGCGTGCTGCGCATGCGCAGTAGACTCTGGGCACACTGTGGTGGCCGGCCGGGCGCGTCAGCTGGCTGCCGTCCGCCGGGGAGAGAGGAGGGGGCCCTGCACGGAGAATGCACACGGGCCCCCTCCTCTCTTAAGATGTCCTGTGGTCATACAATCACATACAAAATAAAAAAGCAAATAATCATTAAAAACAGCAATGAACTGATTTAATTTCCATTGGTATGTCAATGCAATCTCTGTGACATAAATGATTACTGCACAGCATGTACACCGATCAGTCACATCAGGGGTGCTCAACTTGTGGCCCTCCAGCTGTTGTGGAACTACACATCCCAGCATGCCCTGCCACAGTTTGGCTTTTACGGAGTGCTAAAACTGCCACAACAGCTGGAGTAGAGCACTCCTGACCCATAACAGTAAAACCACTGACAAGTGAAGTGAATAACATTGATTATCTTGTTACAATGGCATCTGTCAAGGGTTGAGATATATTAGGCAGCATGTGAACAGTCAGTTCTTGAAGTTGATGTGTTGGAAGCAGGAAAATGGGCAAGTGTAAGGAACTGAGTGACTCTGACAAGGGCCAAATTGTGATGGCTAGATGACTGGTCTTGTGGTATGTTCCTGGTATGCAGTGGTTAGTACCTACCAAAAGTGGTCCAAGGAAGGACAACCGGTGAACCGCGGACAGGTTCATGGGCACCCAAAGCTCATTGATGCGCATGGGGAGCGAAGGGTAGCCCCTCTTGTTCAATCACGCAGAAGGGCTAGTGTAACACAAATTGCCAAAAAAGTAGATGCTGGCTATAATCGCAGCTTGTTGCATATTGGGACCATTCAGAATGCCCATGCTGTATCCTGTCCACTGCCAAAAGCACCTACAATGGGCAAATCAGAGTCAGAACTGGACCATGGACCAATGGAAGAACTGGACCATGGACAAATATGAAAGTAGGTGTGCTTGTTGAACCAAAAGATCACTAATATGCTAATTCCATATTAGTAAGCAGCTCAGATAGGTATGATCTGCACCTACCAATATACAATGGAAATAGAAGAATTATGAGAGCGCTATCAGAGTTGTCATTGGGACCGGTGACATTCGGTGCACAGTCTAAATCCCCGCTGCTGTGCATGCCCGAAAAGGGGGTGTGGTCTACCATAAAGGGGCCTGGCCTCAAAGAAACTCCCTGTAGCATCTCTCCAGGGGTGTACCCAGCATCCCCGGACATGCTGGGCTGTCCCAGGAGACTGTGCCTGCACTGTCGACTCCTCCTCTGTGACAGGAAATGAGTGCTGCAGGAGAATGTGACACTGCAGCACCCTGCTCCTGTCACTGAGGAGGAGCCTAATTTTGGTGTGACTCGCACCCCCATAGTGACGCCACTGAGCGCTACTAATAGGAAATGCTTAAAAAACCCACATTTAATATAAAACATATATAAACATCACAACTATAGTCATGTGAATGATAAATTACTATCATATGATTATACTGTATTAAAAAAAACTTAGAACCAATGAGATGTGTCAGATACTGTTCCTCTGGATAGTACTCAAATATAATATATGGAATTCACATGTAATTGCTATATAGCCAATAATTAGCCTGTCAGTATGCAGGATCCGTAGGAATAATAGCCCATTTTGTATGTAGAGCGCCTTTACTGTACTACTACCTATAGGCTGGTAGCACTGGATGCTGATAGAGTAACCACCTTCGGTTGTCCGTATGTGCGGGTAGTCTGTAGGCACTGTCAAATGAAAAGGCAAGCCATTGGAATGAATAATCCCAGCATCTAATAATCTGTTTCAGCGGGCAAATGCCAGGGCACTGCTAGTGAAGGGAGCGTCTCTGGCAAGCGTCTCAGCCGCAACCTGCAGAATATTGGTGTCAGAAGAAAATGTGGAACTACCCTACAGAGAGGAGAGTGGTTTTGGCAAGCATCTCGGCTGCAAGCTTCAGAGTATTAGTCCGAACTTGTAACTAGTTCATCATATCGACATGATGAATGTAGACAAAATATACCCAACCGCTCCCGGGTAGTTTACAGTTAGCTAAAATAACGCTCGCCTGGCATGTTTTTCATGGAACATTGCTGTTCCATCAGTGGCACATGGTATGTAGTGGGAAAGTTGGTCATTAAGTACTTCCATATTCATTAGCATAATTAATTAAACAAAAAAACAAAAAAACTTTTTTCATGCTATTTAGATAACTTTTTATTCAAAGTTAAAATTACACAGATTTGTTATTACAAAAATATTCCTGTTGTAAACAATAAATTATTATTTTTAACACATAAATAACTATTTTGGTGTGTGTAGAAAGGTGTAACAATCTAGATTTTTTTTTACTGTTTGACCAAATTTAATTTAGTAATATGTAAAGAACTGCAGCTCATCAGAAAATTCAATAAAAGTCCTTCTTTTCAACTATTTGACCATTTATTTTTTAAGTAGATGCATGAAAAATGGAAACTACTGTGGATTTTGGATTTGGGTTATACATAAACCACTGGTATATTCTAATACAAATAATACAATGTGCTATTTTGTGATTACTGCACTGAAAGAAATACAGATATCGGACTAGGAATATGTTGAACTCAAAAATACTAAAATATATTCAGCACAGGAATTTTAAAAAAATATTAACAGTGAAGGGTGTGTGCAGGAATAAAGCATTTATTGTAGAAATTGTATCAGAGGTAAATAAGTTGGATGGTTTTTGAAAGACAAAATAACATCTTTCATGATTGGACAAGTCTTTTTGATGATATAACACCGCTAACTCCAGGAACAGACAGTTTTAGCAACACCTTATATGAAAGGTTTATAGCAAACCTTATTCTCATTTGTAATGGTTTCACAGGAGTCATGCCGGCATCAGAAAAGTTCACCAGATGACTTGTCACATTTGTACCTAAAGTAGACAAACAACAATTATTACTACATTTTCTCAACTTTTACTGCAAAATTTAGGGGATTATTTAATATGCTGGAATTTGACAAAATCAAATTGTGTTTGGTTTTTTTGCTGGATTTAAAACTTAGATTTTACTGTAGGCAAAATGTGCTTGATTTTGCTTTTATATATAATTTATGCTTTAAATGTGTGAAAGTTGATGGGCTAGTTGTGATCCTGCTGCTAAATTTTATTAAAGATTTTTTTTAAAATGTGCTACCTAGATCGTCAGCTATTCTACAATGACTGGATACCTGTTCACTGATAAACTACTATAATCTTGGCTTTATATAGCGGGAGAGGGGGGAGGGTCCAATGATGCGAATGCTGCAACTCCCATCTTGCTGCCCCATGCTTCCTCCCTCCGTGTTATCTGTCTGGGACCTTTAATATCGGCATGTACTGTATGCTGTATAACATAAGTGTTTAACGTTTTGTGTTGATACCTCACAATATATACATCATGCAAGTACAAATCTTTGTTCTCTTATTTATTTAGATCTGTGTTTTTGCTCTTTATTCCCCAATAACAATGATTACATAAAATATCTATCTATCTATCTATCTATCTATCTATCTATCTATCTATCTATCTATCTATATATGTCCTAGGTATTTGTATAATCACAATTTTAGTCCTTGGGACAATACAGAGAAAAGACAACCCCTCCTCCTCAAATGTAACTTTTCGTGTACAGCCCTGGTTTTTGCCCCTGACGAAGCTAAGTTATAATACATATTACTATACAGTATACTAATCTGAGTGACACAACAGCGGGAGCTTTCCTTTTTATCTAATGTAAACTAAAATGTTACAGTTCTTCTACAACTGTGCATAGCAAATGAAGCTGGTATTGAAATCAGTGTAGTGATGTCACACAGTATTGTTTATATTGGGCTGCAGAAGACTATAGCACAGATTAATAACTGCTGCTGACATACAGAAGATGGAATTTCTGTCTGCTAAATTGTGTTATGTATGCAGTACAATCAATTATATCAATATGTCACTACGCTTTCTGTGTATGTTATTGTCATTCTGACAGAATAACTGTGAGGTATGGAAGGCAGGCATACAATATTGTTATTTCACACAAATATCTGGAGCGCTCATATGCCGACACACTGCGCTGATAGTAACAAATGATTTAGCAACATGGTTTTTGCTGCGTATTTGGCATGTGTGGCGTCCGTTTGCTTCCAGTGCATTCCCCATACAGTACTATCAATCGTTTAACTAAGATTTGTCAATTGTTTTTAAATCCTTTGATAAAAAATTTAAAGTAATTTGAAAAAAACCCCAACCTTACTGATAATGTCCCCGTACAACGGTAGTGATAATAGCCGACAGATTGTTCATTATGCAATCTGGTCTCCTGTATAGGGCACTCTAGGCTCTAATGGCCTGGAGGTGAAGCCATGGCCTCCAAGATGGAGTAGACACTCCAGGGGTGCAGCTAGAGCAGTGGTCAGGGAACAGGGGTAAATTATCCGACGGGGTAAAACTGAAATTCCTGGGGGTAATGGACGGACAGCCAGGCATGCATATGAATCATTCTATGATTCATATGCTTCACGGCTGTGCCGCAGGGAGGCTCTAAGCCAGACGCCCGCTGAGATGTTATTACCAGCAGGCGCCCGGCTCTTTCCCTGCAGCGCCGCGTTATCCGGAGGCTGGAGTTCTCTTCTGAACTCCAGCTTCCGGCTCTCTCCATGCGCACTATGGGAGAAACGTCATGACGTCTCTCCCATAGTTCCGGGGAGCAGCCGGGCGGACAGGACGGCAGTGGATGCAAGAGCGGGGATTAAGTGGTTTTTTTTTGTACAAGCGGCACTACAGGGGCATTATATGGGGGCACTACTACAGGGGCATTATATGGGGGCACTACTACAGGGGCACTATATGGGGGTACTACTACAGGGGCATTATATGGGGGCACTACTACAGGGGTATAACTGGAGGCACTACTACAGGGGCATTATATGGGGGCACTACTACAGGGGCATTATATGGGGGCACTACTATATAATTTCCTTCCTTTCAAATCAAGGGGGTAACGTCGGCGTATCTAAATATATTTTGGGGTAAAAGGTAAAAAAGTTCCCTGACCCCTGAACTAGAGTGTTGCTGGCAGGGCATGTGCCATGGGTGACCAAGTGATGTGTGTATGTGTATATGTGTGTGTGCATGAGCGCCTGCCAGCAGGGGAGCCTTGAGTCGTGATCCCAGGTGGGTTCCAGTATTCAGAACACATATTGTACTACCCTAGTTATGGCCCTGATTGTACACAATTGGAGATAGAGAGGTGAGACATATATGTGCACTTATTGTATTGGTTAGCTGTTTGGCAGCATTTCCCCGAATGGCAAGAACATTGTACTAGAAGACAAATATACAGCAGGCCTCCTTTCTGATGAGTCTCTTTTGCATTGCTTATATCCACATCTACACATACACAGATTGGCACTGTATCACTAGTAATTAGAAGCTTTGAGGTGTGTGTTTTTGTTTATTCTTTGTTTTCCCTGCATATTGCTTCCTGTTGTGATCTATAAGCTCATATCTCACTTACATCATTCTCAAAGCAGCAATGCATGTTTCAACAGAAATTGGTTTACAAGCAGAGACTAATAGAGGGCAGATGTCCAGATGAGATCTCTCTTGCTTACAAAGGTGTCACATGAGAAACTGTAAATGTAACTCTATCAGTACTGTTCTGTATTCTACACTTTATGCTGTGACAATCAGCTCTGGAACAGTCCCCTCTAAATGAGACACAACAATAAAATAATTACCCAATACATTTATCCGCCAGGTATTGTGGTATGGTGTAAATGACATGGGGGACCCTGGGAGTTCTGAACTTAACCAATTACTATGAAGCTTCCAAACCTAATTAATGGCAGAGACGGCTAATCCATTATGCAACTTGGGCTCCTGCCAGTGAGCATTGATGGTCCTGGATTCATTTAGTCCGTTTTTATGTGTGTTGCTTGTAACAAAGAGAATAGGGCAATGGGCCCAAACGAGGTTTTTGCTTAGGGCCTCTTAGGTTTTTAAACATACTCTCGTTAATGAAGTTTCATGCTCCTAGGTAATAATACCCCAAAATGAGTAAATAGTTGATGAAAAGTTAGCTCCCTAGCTGACCTTTGCTCCCTGACTGAGGTCTTTAAACTTCTGAGGCCACCGGTAAGAAGAGTTTGCGATGGTTTCTCAGAGTCTTGGCCGGCGCTGATGGAGCCCACTCACTTTGCTCTTTTGAGTGCAGTGATAGGGGCACAAGTGTCTACTGTTGGTTCTCCGTGTCGTTACACAAACTTTGCTGTGGGCTCGATGATGCACTTTTCTGCTCCTGCTTCTTCTTGGATTGTGCTTAAAAATAATAATAATAATAATAATAATAATAACAGAACCATAAGCATGTGTGAAATTAACGAAAGCAAAAAGTAACAACACAATGCTGTACCCTACTTTGTGTATTTGTAGACCTATATTCATTTACTCTTTAATAACTTGAAAACTTTGTATTTGGAAATCATATTGCACTGTCCGCTGTCTCATGTAGGCATTTGTGGCACAAGATTACTCTATATAATTTTCATCCATTTATGATCAAATGTAGCCCTAGAATTAAATTGACTGTACAACAAATTCAATGTTTCCCCCCTAGTATAGGTCTTTGTAAAAATGGTTGTATAATCTTTTTGTATTTCACGACAATCTCTGATTAGACAGGGCCGTATTATTCATAAGGCAGCTGAGGTTTGTTTTTAGACAATGAGGGAGGGAGAGAGAGCTGACTAGTGTCAGGGTTGTTACACCTCCATGAGAGGACACATGACCTCTGCTATCACAGCTGCTGTCACCTCCGCTACCTGGAGGAAGTTCCCTCTCCTCCAGACCTCAGCACACATAGGGACAGGAGATTCCACAGGACTTGAAGGGATTCCTGCCGCCCACTGGAGAACTTTGGACTGTACTACAGCCCCACCTCTGGAGCCGCCACCAATCATAAATTACCAGGGAAGTCCAGGCCAGAGCATTGTGTCCCTCCTGGAGAGGGTCATGTTGGGAGGTATGGGTATGTAGAGGGGGTGGTGGGTTTAACATTTCCTGACAAATTAAGGGATTTGTAGCGACAGTTGAGCCGGGTCATGTGACTGGCCTGAATGGAAGGGAATTGCATAGTATGCACTGCAGTAGAAATGGTGAATAGTAAGGGGACTAGTATGGAGATGTGATGGGGCACATAAGAGTGATAGGGGGAGAGAGGAAGAGATCTAGGGGTCTATTTACTAAGCCTTGGATGGGGATAAAGTGAATGGAGAAAAGCTACCAGCCAATCAGCTCGTAACTGCCATTTTTCAAACACAGCCTTTGACATGACAGTTAGGAGCTGATTGGCTGGTACCTTATCTCCATTCACTTTATCTCCATCCAAGGCTTAGTAAATAGACCCCTTAGGGAGGAAGACAGAAGAAAACAAGAGTGCGAGAGAGAGAGAGAGACTGATGGGGAGATGTATAACATTTTACAGAGAGCTACAATTATAGCTTCTAGCTATCATTTATCTAGTACAGTCTACTAACAAAGTATAAAGGGAGAGAAGATTCTCAATGCAGAGAAGCATTATGTCCAAGCTTTGTCCATGCAATAAAGCACATGAATGTAAAATTATGATAACATGATCTTTACTGTTAAATGTGTTATGGAAATTTATTGCAGTTGATAATAATTATTTATTATTATTATTATTATTATTATTATTATTATTATTATTATTATTACTGTTGTTGTATATTGGTAACATCATAAATAGCAGTGCACCGTGATTAATAGCTGAGAAGTGCTACCTAAAACTCAGGATTGACCCAAATGTAACTTACCGTGGGGTTGCCCATCATCAGTAAATTACTACTAATCAGTAAAAGTCTATAAGGCATATGGCTTTTCGTGCCTGTCTATATTAGTCTAGGGAAGTTTGTGCTTTTACGTTGTGTTTTCAGCATAAGTGTCTGGCACACAGGCTGCTTTGCTTAGTGAATGCTGCCAACAGCAGTTACAGAAGGGAACTCAGAATTTACTCTCCCCAAACGGCACAGATTTGTCAGTTAAACGCGGCTGTGCAATGCAGCTATACAGTATGCCATTAGCACTGGTGTGTGCGTCTTGTGGTAAAGAACAGACCCTTAGGGGTTAGAATTGACAGCACAACATATTTTTTAAGGTTGGCTACCCTGAATTGCAGTATACAGTAGTTACTCGGTTGGAAAGTTTGACCACAGATTGTAATAAGATCTGTCTAAACGAATGTTTAAAAAGTGAAAAGAAAGACATGTACAATACCAATGATTGTACAATACAGTAAAATAACAAGTTCCACTATATATTATACTTATATAACTAGCAACATTTCCTTTTCTAATGCATAACTTTTGTTATACAGTAGCTGACTCCACAGAGATACAAGTGCTGAGAAATAGTTTTTCTACCTTTGTATTAGACTTTTCTCACTTGTGCATAGAGAGTTCACCCATCAATGTGAGATCCTATTCTTCTATCTTAGGAGACACCACTGCAAACTACATATACACCTGTAGTAGGTGTGACGCAAGGGTTTAAAAATGCGAAAAGGAACACTGTGCAGAAATGTGAACATCCCATCACAAGTCCAACCTTCTACCACTTTAGAACCATCTGTTTCTTTAAATTATTTTTCCTAAACTACTGGTCATTTAAGGCCTGATCTGAGGGACAAGCATGTCTAAAAGTCCAAGTATCTAGAGGCAGAGGCGGTTTAAGAGAGGAGGGGGCCTATGTGCGGGCTCCAACCGGGCCCCCCCTCTCCGTCTGTGCCTGTGCTGCGTTCCCAGCACATCTCTACTGCGTATGCGCGATTCACTGCAAAATGGCAGTGTTGGCCAGTGACGGGCCAAAGGAGCGGGGGATGCCGGCCATTGGAAACCCGACCCGGGACTATAGACAGGTGTCGAAATCCCAACGCCTATCTTTATTCCGATGTTGAAATCCCGACAGCCGGCATCCCAAACAAAGGTAAGCGGGGCTTGTTAAGCTGCTGTTTTAGGTTTAGGAACCCTTGGGGGGAGATTAGGGTTAGGCACCCTCCCGTGGAGGGTTAGGGTTAGGCTACAGGGAGAGAGGGTTAGGGTTAGGCTACGGAGAGAGAGGGTTAGGCATCACAAGGGGAGGTTAGGGTTAGGCACCATCGGGGGAAGGTTAGGTTTAGGCACTGGGGGGTATTAGGGTTAGGCACCACTAAAGGAGGGTTGGGGATAGGGGTGAGAGGGGTAGGGATGGCATACTTACCACCCCTGTCAGGATCTTCAACCTCAACCTCGGAGCGGTAAGTATATTTATATAAGTGCAGGGTTTGTGGTGTGTGGTCACCCCTTAACCCAGGGGCCTGTGTGCACCGCACACCTTGCACCCATTATAGATATGCTTCTGTCTAGAGGATATTTGCTGACAGTGTATGATGTATACGTTAACAGAAGTAGCCTACTGGTTTGGTTTGCCCTGTACATGGCTGGATCTCAACATTTGAGAAATTGGCCCTTATGCGTCGCAACTGGTTGGCCACTGCGTGGACGCACTGAAAAGAATCATCTTATAAGAGTGTCATGGACATGTAGCCAGATATCTGTGCTAGTTTCAGTAGAGAGGGGACGTATGTTTCTGATGTATCTTATGCACCCACAGTTCTCTCCCCAGAATATTTTGCCACCCGGGTGGCATTACGAAGTAGCAATTATATCTGGGGGCTGTGTAATTCTTTGCAATCATAAAACATTTTGTAATCCTAAACAAAGGTGTCACTGGGTCTGATGACACACGGTGCGCAATCTGGATACCCCGCGTGTGTCCACCAGCCCTTGTAGCCGCTTTGTGTGTGGCTTCGTGATCGTCTGCATTACATGTCACTTTTTTTGCTTTAAACCTCTTCTAACATTGGACAAAGTGCACCCAGAAATGCGCTTCTGCACCAAACTGCATCTCAGGTGTGAAATGCGCCCCAATAAAATTATAGGACCAGATCTCCCTTAATGATGGTGCTAATATCAAACCCTCTGTGGCATGGCAATGGCCCTTCTGCCCAGCAAGGAACGCTTCTAAAGATGCCTTTCCACTCCTTTACCTCATTTCTATCTTGTGCTCAATAAATTTGCATAGTTTTTTTTTCTTTTTACTATTCTTCCACAAAATTAGATGCACCAATGCACCATCTCTGGGCCTGATTCAGACCCGTTCACTCTGACAGAGCGCTCGCTCTGAATCAGGGCCGGGCTTTTTTTTTTAGAACGGCCTCCTGGCCGCTCGCATAGCTGTGGGTGATCACCCACAGCTACAGCGAGCGGCCATGATGATGGTCTTGACCATCGCGACCATCGAGCTTGCGACGAGACCCTTGTGGTAGGGTCTCTTGGCCGCAAGCCCCAGAGAACTTTCGGCTCTAACAGAGACGGAAGCTCTCCACTGACATCACTTGTGATGTCAGTGGGGCCACCCCCAAACGACAGGTGTTCTCATGGGAACGCCTCCGTTTAGGCAGCCACCCCCCGGCCCGCCAACATCGTGCCCGTCGCTATCCGGGTCTCGCGCATGCGCACGATGGAGCCGGCTCCGTCATGTGCATGCGCTCTGGGCCACCATCGACCCGGTTGGAGGGCGCTCAGCGCTTGCGACCGGGTCTGAATCAGGCCCTCTGTTCCATCCTACTCTAACCCACCCAACCTGTCAGTCACTGCAAACTTTACTCTATCATCTTGCTCTTTATAATCATTTATGAAGTTGTTTTACACAATTTTGACTGAAAACTGGACATGGAAGCAACATGGTAGCTTGGTGGTTAGCACTGTTTATTTGTTGTGCTGACTTATGTATATGAATCAAATTCTCCAATTATATGCCACTTTGGAACTATTTAAAATAATAAAGATGGTTGTGGGATAAATCAGGGGTGGGGAACATTTTTTATGCTGAGGGCCATTTTGATATATATATAACATTATTCATGGCCTGGTGCAGGTCACGCCCCCTCAGCAGGGGCGTTTCTAGAGAGGAGGGGGCCCGTGTGCAGTCTCTGACATGGGCCCCCTCCTCTCTGTCCGGCGGCCGGCAGCGCACTGAGCTGTGCACGGGCCAGCACCGGAGAAAAAGACTCTGGGCACTAGACTGCACCCAGAGTCTATAGAGTATGCACAGGTCACCGGGAAAATTGCCGCGGTGGCCATTTTCCCTGTACTGCACATGCGCAAACGATGGGAAAATGGCCACGGTGGCCATTTTCCAGTCGTTTTTACAGCACCGGACCCCCGCTCTGACGTGGGAGGTAAGTAATAATATGGGTGCAGGATGTGTGGTGTGGGGCCCCCCTGGACTCAGGGGCCCGTGTGATCCGCACACCCTGCACCCATTATAGATACGCCCCTGCCTCTCAGTGTGATGTCACATGGGAGTGGGGCCACAATTGCCGGTGATTACAGCAATGCCTGGAGCATCCTGAGGATGCTCTGGGGAGCTGGAAGGGCAGCGGTGTAACCGTCTTAAGTGTCCTAAGGGCGCTCCAGGCGGCACTGTTGCATAGATTCTGGCTGCAGGGTATCATTCTAGATGAGGCTAGCAGAAAAAAGCTCTGAAGGCCAGACCAAATGATTCCGGGGGCCTTATATAGTCCCCGGGCCTGAGGTTCCCCATCCCTGGGATAAACAGATGGTCTCTTGCACAAAAAAGGACAGTTGTGGCTTATTACAGTGTCTCCTTTATTATTTTCTTTTGGTTCAGTTTCTACATAAGCCTCTAACCACGGGGTGCCAAGTTACTACTATTAGGTGAGTACATCATGGGATTATGATTTTGACTGTGAGTGCGCAAGAGAGGATTTTAATAATTAAAACATGTAAGAATTATGGAGATTGTTAAACAGTTCAATATGTTGGACAAGCGCTTACACTCTCTTTCAGACCTTTATATTTAAAGCTTATAATTATGAAAAAAATGAATAGCGAGATTCTTTACTAAAAATAAAATTGGGAACTTTTAAATGTCTAAATCCCCATAATACACAAAAGGTCAGCACTGTTCACATTAAAACACCTACTTTGTCTGATCCTAAAACACAGCTTCAGGGGGAATTGCGAAAAAAAGATAAGGGTTTATCCTTAATCGTTCCTTACACAACACTATAAATTGTCCGCACAGACTGTGACTTTTATAATTCCACATGTTACCATCTGCCATCTAGGATAACGTGTTTTATTGAATTCATCAGTCTCATTGAATGGTCTCTGTAGACCCACTTTCTGAGCACATATATATATATATATATATATATATATATATATATATAATGGTATACATTTAGCAAATCTTCTAAAATATGTTCATTTATACTACTGTAAGTACGCTCTAATGTATCTACATATAACATTTATACCACGTCAATTTGTATCCCTTTGAAATATATTAAAAATACCCCTTCTGTGTAATTTTAAATGTCTTTTTATTTTAGTAATAAAGTTAGTTATTTTTTAGTATATATATATATATATATATATATATTAAAATGAGTTCTCCCGTGTGCTGTACACACCACAATTAGAGAACCACTGAAATCAGGAAATTATTAACATAATTTTTGCATCAGTCTTTTTATTCTGTAACAAGGATTATGGCCCATATGCTATAACCTTAGAATTGCAGGAACCAGCGCGATTCTGCCGATATTTAGCCTGATTCTGCCTTCTAAGTTATTGGAACTTTAAATCTACAGACTTAGGGCCTGATTCAGAGTTGTACACTGTTAGCATCGCTGCTGTGTATTTGACGCAGCATAGAATCACCATCGCGACCATGGGTCGCAGCATCGGCTATCTGAGTGAGTCTAAGGTTACTCAGAATGGCTGATGCAGCTCCGGAGCCAAGGCCAGTAAAGCTGCATTGGAAGACACAGACACTAGTCTCAGAACTTACAGAAAACTGCGGCGACACGTCCCCATTAACTGGAACACTGGGCGTCACCGCCCAATCTCTATCCCCAATCCGCTGCCTCCTGGCAATCATGCTGCGACTTAGGGGCACTGTGACCGTAGCTGCAGATAGAGATCTGCACATGGGGATCTACAACAAGCGGAGATGTACGCAAACCATTGGGTTTGCGTACATCTCTGAATCAACCTGTTAATTGCATGCTTTATATGTTCTAACATATCTATAGCCAACTATAACTAACTGAAAGCATAATGTGTTGCAGTGAGTGCCAGTGCCACACCTCATCATGTTTTTGATTGCTGTGTTTTCTATGTAATTATCTTGGCTATTTCAAACACAACTCAGTTGTTGCAAAAGAGCAGAGACTCTCCCCATGATCATTAATGATTCACCATTCACTGCAAAAAACCCTGCTCCACCTGCATGCAAGATAAGATATTCTCATATGTTAACAAGAGATTGGGCCTAAAGCAACATTTTGACTAATTGAAATAAGAATTAATTTTTTTGAAACTCAAAAGGAGGAGGTGAGACTTGTACAAACCAAAGTAGGGTTGGGCATTTTCAATATTTGGGGGGGGGGATATTTCAGCCTGATCCATTATGATATCTTAAGGCCCCTACACACTACACGATATCTTTAACAATTTGGCCGATTCCAACACATCAGAATGACAAATCGTTAAAAATGTGCATTGAGTATAGGCTCACGATTTTTTGGGTAGCCCCCCGCAACCCCGGAAAAGTAGGCATATCTCCCGGATTCCGCCCACTTCCTAGTGAAGTAAGCAGGATGGGGAGATTTCACCAGGAGTTTTTGGGCCTGCGAGTAGGGGGCTAGGCTAAAATGATGTGAATTGTGTAATTTAGCCCCTCCCCTACCCACGGGGCCGCAAATCGCTGCGTTTTGCTGTAGTGGGACGGGGCCTACTTACGAATACACTCCGGCCCGGCCCCCTTAAAGTAATCAACAGATATATAATGTCGGCAAGTATGGTGCAGTGTGTATGCACTACATCGTGTAGTGCGCGCTCCCGTGGGGTCGTCAGCTTCATCACCTGATCTTATGTACTGCATGTCAGATCAGGCGATGCGGCTGACAATCCCATGTAGCGCTCTGCAGGGGGCTGGCATTTCGGGCGGGCGGGCACCAGATTGCCAGTGTGTACGGACCGCCCCATGTATATTGGCCCGCCAGCGCTGGGATTGTTAGCGACATCGCTGGGTACATCTAAACTCAATTGATGTTGTCCTAGCAGCATTTGATATTCCCTAAGAGGCCGAGAATCTTTGTGTCTTCTGATAAACTCTCTCAGAGAATCTCTGAACAGCATTCCCTGCCCCAGACCTGAATACCGTCATTTTGGTAATAACGATATTATCCCCATTTTTTTATTTTTTTGTCATTCTTAGCAATTACCATATGCTTATCACTTATTGATTCGCAATATCAACACGGAACCTCTGATTGGCTAAATTAGAGAGGTGTAGTCACGCTCCCAAATTGTGACCACAGCCCCTCCAGCGGGGCAAGATCTGCATAGTCACAATGAGGCCTATCGGGGCCCAACATTTTCCTGGCAACCCTGCTCTCACTCACATCTTGTATACATTTTACAGAGAAATTCTGTATGTTTATTTCTGAGATCACACTTAGAGCCTGATATAGATGTGGACGCAGTACACATTGTTGCTGTGTCTTTGGACATTGCTACTGCGTCTAATGCTGCAGGAGGCACCTTTGAGAAAATAGACACCTTTTGTCAGTATCTGCGATCCGAGTGCTGCGTCTGAAGACTCAGCATTGACTCACCATTGTGAGCATCCATCGCGATGGTTGCAGCCTCAGGCCATCTGAGATACTCAGAGATCTGAGAAACTCAGAATGGCCGTCTTACCTGTGTCTTCGAGAACGCAGGCCGACTCCACCCCCTCCCCGCCTTCAAACAGCCGCAGCCTACCAATCAGACTGCAGCTGTCGGTCACTGCCAGTGTGATCGCAGGACTCATTCTGCACATGCACATAGTGGGTCCTGCACATGCGCAGTTCACCAACCATCGTGTTAGTACGTAAACCATTGGGTTTACGTACTAACCTGAATCAGGCCGTTAGGTCTGAGTCTCTTCTTTCAGGGGTTTTAAATGAATGCTTTATCCCGGCGGGGGTTAAATGACAGGCATCTATATCTAGACGCCTGTCATTTTCCCGACGCCAGGAGACAGGTGCCCGGCATCCCGATTGAAGGGACTTCGATCACCCCCCACCCCGGTAGGGTTAGGGTCAGGCTAGGGTGAGGCAGGGTTAGGGTTAGGCACCCCGGGGGGGGACTTAGGGTCAGGCACCCCCCCGGGGGACTTAGGTTTAGGCAGTGGGGAAGGGAGGGGGGGTTAGGTTAGTCACTTACAGGGGGGATTAGGTTTAGGCACTTGGGGGGCAGGTTAGGGTTAGGCACCCCTAAGGAGAGTTAGGGAGTTAGGTTAGTTCTTACTTACCTGCGGACGATCGGGATTTCCAGCGCTATCAGGCTTCCGCTGCCGGGATCTCTGCTTCTGTCGGCCTGCCGCAGCCGGGATTCGAAATGCCGGCCAGAGGGACGGCGGTATTTCATACCGATTCCATGGGCAACATATCCACTTCTGAAAACCCGTTGTCCTCATGTCTCACTGATATCACTAGAATATTCTGCTCACAAAATTGCCTTCACCATTCTGAAGGTGACAAGTACATGTCCCCATGGACACAAAGGGGTCTATTTATCATAAGTGTAAGAGGCCCAGTCAGCGATACTTATAATTATGTAAGTATCGCTGCATATCTCTGTGATACATAATGATGTACCCCTGCAATTTACCATGCTGGGGGTTGGTAGCACTTCATATGCAGCAAAGCTGTAAAATTGTCTTACTCTGGGGGTATGGCTTATCACTGTTTGTTAATTAGACCCCAAAACCGTTGTTCCTATATTATGTTACACAGATAATAGACTTGATTTAGAGGTCAGATGTGATTGCATGAAGTCATTGCGTACTTTAGCATGTGGATCTTTGGTAATTTATGTCTAATGTTTAAAACTTTTCAGTAAATTAGTTGGCAAAGATGATAACATATGGTGAAAATATAAATTAAACAAGAGATCCCCTTCATCTCTTCATATTACTAATAGAAATGATTGTAGCACATTCTGCTTTGGTACATTATGTGGAGAGCGTGCACTGCACTTGACATTTGACATCCATTCATGGACTTCACCCACGTGTGACGCTCACCTCAGATACTGGAGCACTATAGTTGATTAGTAGTTGGGAAGAAAAACAGATTCTGTACACTGTGATCTGTGCCTAAATAGAGAACCACTGCCGAAATAGACTTTGCTTTGATTATCTTAGCTGTGCTGACTACTGACCTGCCTCTGTCAGAAAATTCCTATGCTGTGATGATAAGGTTCTGGGCTGTGTTACACACTGATAGTCGCTTATCCTGTCAACATAGTAACACTCTACAAGTCCAAAACAGTGTAATTCTGGGGAGAGACCCTGTACACAAGAGAGGGTCATTTTAGGAGACATAAATCTTAAGGTGCGTATCCACTAATAGACATAGAATCGAGAGCACAATTACGACATTGTAATCGTACTGTCGTCTCTTTGTCTGTGATGTGCCTACACTGAACGTTCATTTGTAGACACATCCATCATCCCCGTACATGCTGAACCTGAAGTGATCGTCAGGTTGACCAGCATGTACTGGTGATGATAGATAGCAAAAACGACCAGCGGGCATGCGCATCGCAGACCGTTTTTGACATTTACCTGGCCAATTTGTGAACGATTTGCCTGCGATTAATAAGCGATTGAATGATAACATGTCGTTATCATTCAATCGGCCTGTTTAATTGCCTAATGGTACGCACCTTTAGTTTTCTCTATTTAATAATATTTAAAATGTTTAGATTTATGTTTTTGTTTAAAAATGTTAAGTGCCCAAAGCCAATACAAGACCAAAATGGCAACATTCCTGCAATAAATTTAATCTGTAAGCAGAAACTATTATGCAATATCTGTCAGTCTCTAGTCCATTACTATAACAGAGATGTGACAGCTGCAATGGATATCATCGCCCCTGTGCGTATACAACCCCGCATACCACACCTTCAAGCCCCTTGGTTTGACAATAGAGTTAGTGAACTCAAGAAAAGGGGGCGTAGACTTGAAAGATGATGAAGGAAGACTAACCTGGTAAAGGATAAGTGGATAAGTTAACACTAATCAAACATATTGGAGAATATCAATCAGCAATCACCTGTAAGAAAACAGAGTTCCTTTCAAATGAGATCAAGGCAGCAAACAATAGGCCAGCTCAGCTTTTCCGTACAGTGGAGATGCTTTGCAAACCAGCATGCCTGCAGCTTGATGAAACCCTCTCCCAGTCAAGATGCAATGAGTTTGCAAAATTCTTTGCAGATAAAGTATCCTCCATCTGGGCTGGAATCCCCACAGTGCCATCAAAGCATTGCCAAACTACCAAGCCTGCAAAGGCAAGCCATCTGTCTCCCTGGAACAGCTTTCACATAATGGATGTAAAAGACATTGCCAAAATTATCAGAATGTTGCGACCCACCATCTGTGATCTGGACCCTACCTCAACCAAGTTTCTCATAGGGTGTATGGACATGATTTGCCCTGTAATTGCAAAAATAGTTAAATGGTCTTGCAGACAGGCATTTTTTCCAGAATCACTAAAGGAAGCAATTGTTACACCACTTCTTAAAAAACCTAATTTAGACCCCGACTGCATGAACAACTATAGACCAGTATCAAACCTTCCTTTTCTAGGAAAGGTCATTGAGAAAGTGGTGGCAATTCAAAGGGAAACCCGCCTGTCTACCCATGATATTTATGATCCATTCCAGTCAGGATTCAGGAGGACATAGCACTGAAACAGCCCTGGTATGTGTGCTTAATGATCTTCTGATGGCAAGAGACAGAGGTGATTGTTCAATCTTAATCCTTCTGGATCTGTCAGCAGCATTTGATACTGTGGACAACTGGATTCTAATTGAGCGCCTAAAAAATTTCTGTGGACTGGATGGCACAGTCCTTAGTTGGTTCAAATAATTTCTCACTGCCAGGTCACAGAGAGTTTCTTCTGGAGTAAACTCTTCACCACCAGCACCACTTCCATGCGGTGTCTCACAGGGTTCTATACTATCTCCCATGCATTTTGCAGTATACAAGCTATCTTTGGGTGAAATAATCAGACGTCATTGCCTGGTCTACCACTGCTATGCAGATGATACACAACTATACCTGTCCTTTGCTCCAGGTACAAAGGACCCCATAACAACCCTAAATGGCTGCCTAGCTGAGCTTCAGCAATGGATGAGTGCCAGTTGGCTGCGACTGAACCCTGATAAAACAGAGGTCCTTATGATAGGTCACAAGTCAGGGCTGCAGCATAGCCAACCAACAGGACTTACGCTTGGGGGATCAGAATTACAAAACACTGAACATGTGCAGAATCTTGGTGTTGCCCTGGATAGTGGCTTGACACTTAAACATCAGGTATCAGCCACAATCAATCCTCATTCTTTCATCTGAGGAACATAGCCAGAATCAAGCACTTAATTCACTCAGAAGATATGCCTAAAGTCATACATGCATTTATAGCATCATGCCTAGTCTACTGCAACGCCCTCTACCATGGACTCCCAGCAAAAGAATTGCACCGCTTGCAGATGGTACAAAACACAGCTGCCAGGCTATTAACCAACCAGCCCCTTTCCAGCCACATAACACCCACTCTCTACTCCCTTCACTGGCTGCCTGTCAGATGGCGAATTGTTTTCAAGATGGGATTACTAATTTACAAAGCACTACATCACCATGGCCCAAGGTACCTGTAGCAGCTTCTGATTCCTTACTGTCCCACTTGATTACTGTGATCCGTTGATGAAGGACTATTAACAGTACCTAGAATCTCCCGGAATTCGTCTGGGGGTCGAGCTTTCAGTTCTGGGGCTCCAACCTTATGGAACTCACTTCCCTGCACAGTTCGAGAGGCCTCCACTCTAGAATCCCTCAAAAATAGACTCAAGACTTACCTCTTCACCCAAGCATTTCACTAATGTCCCTTGCTTAAGCTTCTTTTGTATTTTGTACTGTAAAGGCAAATGTAAATCACTTTGAGTCCTTTAGGAGAAGACAGTGCCAGATTAAGGTCCACATGGGCCTGGAGATGAAATTTATGAAGGGCCTACTGTAGGCCACAGCAAGGTGTGTGAGCAGCGGCGTGAAAGTGTGACTAGTTATATGGTGTGTGTGACCACTGTTGTGGGGGTGTGGCCTGTGCCAAAGGGGTGACTAGCACCTACCTTCAAAAACACAATCTTCCTCCCCTCTTCGCTTAATGTGCCTACAAATGAACAAAGGGAAACACCCATTGTTAATGTGACGGTAATATGCCAAGATAGACTAATAGCTATAGGAGCATATCTATTAAAATATGTGGTCTATCCTTTGGTAAGAGCCCTTCCCGGTGATCAGGAAGAAATACAGTGAACTTATCCGCAATCACTTTACTTTTATCTACGGACCCCCTTGCGGCTACTGGAAAGCTGCGTATGCACAGTAGCTGCAATTGTGCAGAAGATAGAAGTAAATTGTATATGTGAAGCTCTTTCGGACATCCTACAGCCCACCAGAGAGGGATTGCAAAATCCCTCTATGGCAGGGCAGCCCCATAGCAGGTGAAGATGGCATTAGCCCAAACAAGCAACATCCACAATGCAGAGCTTTACAGATCTTGTAAAATATTGTCCCTATAGAAAATGGGTGCAATAGATGCTGCATGAGCAGGTGGACAGAAAGCAGGATATATCTCTGACACTGTGTCTACTGCTTTCCTCATTTGGCAAAAGCCGCAGACCATTTTCGAACATCCTGTAGCCCACCAGAGAGGGATTGCAAGATCCCTCTATGGCAGGGCAGCCCCATAGCAGGTTGGGATGGCTACTGTGGGAGCTAGTAGACGGAGATATCTCCTGCTCTGCTCGGTACATCTGAGCAGGGCCAAAGCTAGGGGTGTGCGGCCGGAGCAGACCTCTGTGGGCGGCACCGTCGACATCCCACGGCTCCTGCTTCTGACTGCAGGGTGCCTGTAACGGCGCCCTGCAGCCAGCATCCCGTGGATGCTACAGGCAGGCACCCTGCCATAATTACAGCTGCCCGGCACTACTTGAAGTTCACTTACCGGGGGCCCCGTCTCCTTGTGCGCGTCGTCATGACGTCACATGCAAAAAGAGGTGGGGCTGGCACAGGCTCTGCATCTAAGAAATACCTAATTCCAAATTCTGTCCTTAAACATTGTGGAAATCGCAGCTTATAGACACACACATTTCTATATACATATATATATATATATATATATATATATATGTATATATAGAGTCAGTTATTTGTTGGCACTCCTGAATAAATGGCATAAGAATAAATCCCAACTGCTCCGGTGCCCGATATAGCAAAAAACAAAAATCCAGAAAAAATCAGCACTCAGAGACTGTCATGAATAAGTATAAAATGTATTAAAGGCGCGACGTTTCGGGGTGCAACCCCCTTTATCAAGCCACAACAGACAGTAGACAGTATACACACACACACACACACACACATTCATATATATATATATATACACACACACACACACTTATATTATATATACACACACACACATTTATATATTTATATATATATATATATATATATATGTATATATACATACACACACAACAGTCCCTGATTAAGCACAGCGTATCAGGACGGTAGTGCTCCCTGTGCTGCACTGCTGCCTCTCTCGCTCCCCTACTTACTGCAGAAATGTAACTGTTACTTATTTAAAAATTGTTGTATCTATTAATATATGTGATTTTACATCACTAGTGCCAGTGCTCTGTATCTAAGAAATACCTAATTCCAAATGCTGTCCTTAAACATTGTGGAAACCGCAGCTTATAGACACACATATATATATATATATATATATATATATATATATATACACATACACACACACAGATATATATATCAGCAAAAAATAGTGGTATATGGCGCTAGTCCTTGATAATGTCACTTTAGAGTCTTATATAGAAACAAGTGATGCAGCACTCCCCAGATCTTCAGGGTGGCTGCTCCGTCTCCCAAAAACTGTAGTTCAAGCAGTTGTAACCTATAAAACAAGAAGTGGAGAAGGAGCGCCTCCTAGTGCAATATCGTATAAACCTTTTTAGACCCTTCACCAATTTCAATCACCTATGTGGTGGAGGGGTACCTTTAACAGTGGAATAATCCACAATTATATCAGCATAAGAGAATCACTGGTCGTTCAGCATTTTTCCTTCCTCATCCAAGCAAGGAGACCCAGTCTTATATAAGCCAATCTCAGCAAAACATGCAATTAAGGTAGAGAAAAAGGACCATAGTGTAGTATATTTACACAAACAATTTAATGACACATAAACAAAGTAAAGTAAAATGCCCGTACAATGTGAAAGATAAAGCAAGCTTATCTGTAGATGATCACATCACAGGTGCCCCGGGCAGTAAATCACAGCTAAACCCTCAACGCGTTTCGTCCATTCATAATTCATAGGACTTCATCAGGAGGATAAAGGAAGATCATAGCAAAGACCCTTATATACCCTAAGTAATCATTTATTAATGGACGTGCGTACCGCCATTTCGCAATTAGGATTGCTTTCCAAGAACCGTTAGTGAACTGGAAGTGCGTTCCACTTAGCCGGAAGTGGATAATCAAAAGTCCGTTCTTGGGTTCATTAAAATAATTAATTATGATGGCCCTTATTAGAAGCGGATCACCCTCTCAGAGCTCACCGGCATGCCAGATATGCAGAAAGGGTCACAATGCCCCCAGCACCAGCAGCCGCGTGTTTCTCCGGCGGGCTCCGCTTCTTAATGGCGGTAGCCATTTTCTTGTAGCGCATCCTCTAGTAACCACTCTAGTGGTGGCTGGCGCCATTTTGCCTTAGTCTACATATGATTATAAGCCAATTATTAGTCAGGATGATCGCAAGAAATCCCATCCCTTCTGGACTTAATGTATAAAATGAATAAATAATGAACATATGAATATAGCAAGGAATATAAAACCAATAACAGATCATCATAAATATTAATGTAAAGACAAATAAATTAGAAAAATAAAATATATATACACACTTATATTATATATACACACATACACATTTATATATTTATATATATATATATATATATATATATACCCACACAACAGTCCCTGATTAAGCACAGCGTATCAGGACGGCAGTGCTCCCTGTGCTGCACTGCTGCCTCTCTCGCTCCCATACTTACTGCAGAAATGTAACTGTTACTTATTTAAAAATTGTTGTATCTATTAATATATGTGATTTTACATCACTAGTGCCAGTTGTGTTTTATAAAATTTTAACTACCTTGGATTTTATACAGTATGTATGATCCAATGTTTTATGATTTATATTGTTTATAAACTGTTTTTATTTTAACCATGTATTGAGACTCAAAATATATTATAATTTATACAATCTGCATTGGTCTAATATATACTAATTATTTATATAATTTTCAAGTCATTATGTGTACTATATATATATATATATATATATATATATATATATATATACTGTATAAGCACCTCACCTTTAGGGGACTCAGAAGTTCACACCGTGCTGCTGCTATCACCAGGTCACCTTCACAGTGGTGCTGCGACTGAGGTTGAGCGGCGCCTATGCTGCTGGTGGTCGGTGCACAGGGACAGGCTGCGTGAGGGTGCGGTGGTGGCTGCAGGCGGCGCATATGTGACATCACACACAGTGATGTCACGTGACGCGGAGGTGGCGACGCTGCCTAGACTTTGAGTGCTAGTGGCACTGGGAGGGCTAGTTAAGCCCAACCCTCCATTGTGCTGCCGTCTTGTTTATGCATCAGCGCCGCAGCCGTGCAGGAGGGGTGGGGTGCCCGGCAGAGGGGGGAGGGTGCGCGGCCGCTTGGGTCCTCAGGCTGCTGTGGACAGAATAAAAAATCAGCAGCACACACACACACATCAGATGGCTGTGGGCCTATTCTGATGGTGGGCCTGGAGCTGTAGCTCCATCAGCCCCATTATTAATCCAGCCCTGAGAGAAGAGCGCTATATAAATAAAATTATTATTATTAATTATTATCATCTTTGGTCTGTGACAGCAGCTTCTGTTCTATCTAAAATAAAATACAGCATTTTAATATTCTTTATGTAGTTACATGGGCTTTGGGTTCCGGACTCTAGATAGACACTAATTATATAAACAATTACCCATATTCAATTAGGGAGCGAAAAGTCCATGCTGGACTTTTCGCTCCACATCGGAGGTTTTACGGGGATAAAGTATCGGGCGCGCGCCCGGTTTATCCCCGTATTCAAATTGAAAGCTGCGAAAACGGGACCCAGTGGAAAGGTGAGTATAGGAAAAAATTTGGGAATTTTAGGGAAAAGCATCGAGGGACCCCCCCTAATGATGTCCTGACATTGGGGATCATTATGGGTACCCCCATTTTGGCCTGCAGAAGGTAAGTTTGTTTTTAAAAAGCCGCGGCAGGTGTTTTTTCCCGACAGGGAAGAAGGGGTGAAGAAGAGCACTTAGTTTTTTTTTTTTTTATAAAAACTAGTTGCATCAAATTTGGGGTACATGAAAATGGGTTCAAGCCTATTTTTAAGTCCCTAAGGTGCATTTTGAAAATTCTTCAAAAATGCACCTGCTGCTACCACCCGCATTCTTTAAAACACCTGCCACATACTTGGGAACCCCCCTGAATTTATTTTGTTAGTTTAAAATGTGTTTCCCATAATTTTTTTTTTTAACCCCAAAATTGAACTAATTTTTTTGGGGTGTCCCTATTTTTTTAACTTTTTTTTTACACATTTCATTTTTAGGGGCTATTCCCAGGGGTACCGGCTATTTTTTTTAAAGCCTGCACCCCTAAACCCCAATTCTGCACTTTTTTTCGCCATGTAAAACATGGTGAAAACTTATCCCCGTTTTTTTCAAAGACTCTTCGCACCGACGAAAAGTCTTTGAAATTGACTACGGGGATAATTGAAACATGCGAAAATGACGTCATCGGCGATAATTTATCGCCAATTACGACTTTTCGCAGGCTAATTGAATATGGCCCTAGATAGACACCAGGGGCGGGTTGTAATAGAGTTCGAGTTTTAGATTTTGCGTGTTTCCCAGAAAACTCGCATATTTTGTAATCTCGACCAATGTAATAGCGTGCGCGATCCTGCATACTCGCATTTTTCAAAATACACGTTTTTCAAACTCGCATCCAGATGTTTCCCCAGGTTCAACATACAACTCGTGCAATGTAATAGGGTGCGAGTTCGAAACTCGCACATAAAACATTACCATAATCTCGCCAAAAAATAGACCAAAGTAACAATGGAGAGTTGTATGTTAAAAAATACAAAATAAATTCAAAAAGGTTACAAAGGAATCTTTCAATCCATAAACATATATAAATATGCATATAAGTGTTAAATCACCTTTTTAAGGACGTAAATACTCATAATTCTTAATTCTTTCAAAAGTGTCTAAATCGAACCCATATTCGATTAGGAGCCAAAATTACTGACTTTTTTTCAAACCCTATTGTGTGCTGACAAATATTGCCCATTTTTTTGCATAGACTTTTCGCCCTCGGCGAAAAGTCTTGGGGATAAGTTTTCGCCACGGCGAAAAGTCTCAATCAGTGGTTTTTTTCCCCGGAATCCAATGTTTTGCGCCTAATAAAATACAAACATCTGTTCCATTTAAATATAGTTCAAAATAAACGAAACAATCTAAGTATAGTTTATAAAGAAAGACAGACACAAATTAATTCAACTTACTTTACTAAACTAGTAAGGTATCAGGAAAAAACCCCACAAATTATATAAAAAAAACAAAATTACTGTGAGGCAGATGAGCCTCTACTCCTGCTTGACCCTGTAGTTGCACCCCCCCGTGTATGGGCACTTCGCCTCGAGGGACTCATTGGTGCGGCCCTTTGGGGACTGGTGGCTTGTGAGCTGGGAGTAGATGCTGATGGCACTTCCCTAAGGGCCCTTTGTGCCACCAGCTCCCTTTGTAATGCCAAAAAGGCCTGTGTTTGCTCCCATATGGCAGCATTTTGGTCTCTGGCGGCCTGTGTTAGCTCCACCAGATGCCTACTGAAGTCACTAGCCATACGGGTGCGGGTCCCCTGGGCTACTGCGGAGGTCCTTTTTAGCTTCCTGAGCTGGTGTGTAATGCTGTCCATTTGAATTTTTTGCATCTCCATGTACTGCATCTGGTGTTGACGGAAGGTGTGCAGGGACTGAGCCAGCTCATCTGCACTGGGGGATGATGGCTGTGCTGTTTGCTGTGTTGGTGGCTGTTGGTTCTGTGCAGGTGGATTTTGTCTTGTTGCCTCCACAGGACTAAGAGGTATTGTTGCCTCAGCCTCCTCCTCAGACGTGTAGGCCACCAAGCCAAAATGACTTCCTGGGACCCTAGACACTGGTGGTGTGGTCCGCGGTGGAGGCACCGAAACTCCTGATGGTCCTGAAAAATTAAAACAAAATCTAGTAGAACTAAAATGTTTGAAAGTGTTTTTGGATTATTTTTGGAGTTTGAGTTTCACATATATAAAATAATAAACAGGTACATTCAGTAGTGACTGCAATAAAGTGACACAACGGGTGTATCTGCATGATAAATGCTACGTTACAGTGGCATCGCTTATGACACTGTAACGTAGCATTTGGCATGCAGATACACCCGCTGTCTGTCCAAAAATATAGGTATGCCGCATATCATTGGAATCAGCAGAAGCTGCTTGTGTATTCTTTTTCCATTGATGTGCAAATAAAACACATTGCACATTGTTACAATTTAAATGTCTATAATATAAAAAAAACAAACATAAAATTATAAGGCCTGTTTAACATGCAAGGAGGCTATGTATGTGTACACATCTCTATCATTACCTTTTAATTAATACTTTAAAATAAATAATATGAGTAGAACATAATTTCGACATTTCTATTGTTGTAGACTTTAATGTCACAATGCTAAGGTTAATTGAGTAATGTGACATTTTTTATAAATTCAAAAAGGGCACCCGCCAGAACTGAAACAGGCGAAAAATCCTGTCAGATTGGTGTAAAACAGCCTACCCCCCCCCCCCCCCCAAAAGATGCACTGACATGGGGGATCACTATGAGCCGTATTCAATTTGATTCGCACCCGCGATACTTTTCCGCCAGCAAAACAGGCAAAGTAGGCGGAAAGTCCGGGAGGCGGAAAAGTACCACGGGTGCAGATCAAAATGAATACGGGCCCAAATTGAATATGGCCTAATTATGGGAGTGCCTACAGGTGCATACACACTACACCATTTGAAAAAAAAAAAAATGGGATCTACAATACTTTTAAAAAAAGACAGTGAAAAGTACATTTATTTGCATACTCACCACGATGCCTAGGGGGTGCTGGCCTGTCAGTGTCTACAATATGTGGACCTGGAAAAACCTTAGGAGCAAAAACCGGCCTCAGCTCCTGTTCATATGGAGTGAAGTGAACTGTCACTACTCGTCCTCCTCCTGTCATGCGTCGCTGCCTATACTCCTCAGCCATTTTCTATTTTGTGTTCCTTTTAATATCATTATAGCGCTTTTTGATATTTTTAAGTTCACGCCAGTATTCACTCACAGCATTCACTGTATCAGTGATGTTATTCCACATCTCCTTTCGCCGCGCTGCTGACGTCCGGTGTGAATGTGCCCCAAAGTAGGTCCGGAAAAACAGGTACTATTGCACGGACCAGGGCACAATTTTCATCATAACTGAAGCGTATATTATGCCCAGTACATGTTTTCCCAGTGGTTGGGGGTGCTTCAGCCTCCTCATCCTCAACACTACCCTCAGCCTCAGATTCCAGCTCCTGCGCTTCCTGCTCCACACTCTCCTGCTCCTCCACCTCTTCACTGCTCACCTCCTCACTGCTCACCTCCTCACCAATATCAGGTTGCAGTACAACCTCCTCCTCCTCCTCCTCCTCCACCATCCTGGCCACCCTCCTTGCTTTTCTGGATGCCATGCTGCAGCACAATAACAATACAATTATCGGCTTTTTTTTTTACTCTCTCTCACCACTCCTTCACAAAACTAAGTTAATACCTTTGAAAGGACAAAAATGAAGATAGGGGTTTATATAGGGTGTGTGAGGTAGGCATCAGGAGACTTTGGAGGGCCAATGAGTGACTTTGTTTAAACTTGACAGAACAGTAAATGAAACTCGCATTCTGGTTGGTCCAAAAAAACGCATACTTCCGGATCTGTATTCTCACGAGAACACGCACTCAAAATCGAAATTTGTCGAAAAAAATCGCACCCCATTACATCCCACGAGTTGTATGGGAAACACGATCAAAACAAATGTGCAAGTTTAGAAATGGCTTAACACTCGAACTCTATTACATCCCGCCCCAGATGTTAGACAGTCAAAAGGTCGACAGGGACAAAAGGTCGACAGGGACAAAAGGTCGACACACTAAAGGTTGCCATGTAAGAAGGTCGACACTTGCAAATAGTCGACAGGGTCAAAAGGTCAACATGAAAATGGTCTACACAAAAATGGTCGACATATGCTTTTTTTTGTTTAGGTTTAGGGTTAGGCACTTACTGGAGGGTTAGGGTTAGGCACTTACCAAGATGGTTAGGGTTAGGCACCAGAAGGGATGGTTAGTGTTAGGCACTTACCGGAGGGTTATGGTTAGGCACTAGAAAGGACGGTTAGGGTCAGGCACTTACCCCGATGGTTAGGGTTAGGCACCAGGAGGGAGGGTTAGGGTTAGGCACCAAGGGGAGGGTTAGGGTTAGTGTGAAGATTAGGGCTAAAAAAAAATTACAAATCATGTGTCGACCATTTTTTTGACCATTTTCATGTCAACCTTTTGACCCTGTCAGCCATTTGTACATGTCGACCTTCTTATATGGTGACCTTTAGTGTGTCGACCTTTGACCCTGTCGACCTTTTGTCCCTGTTGACCTATTGACTGTCTAACATCTGGTGTCTACCTAGACATTGTCTATCTAATTACTGTCTATCTCTTATAACACACCCACACTTAACATCTTCATTCTAATGATGACTGTTAATATCGAGTTCTGACCTTGTTATATTGCGTAGGATGAAAATGTTTTTCTTACTTGTTCTAGTTGTTAGTCTCCATCTTAGTCCTCTAGTTAGATTCCTTATCTCGTGATTCAACATGACATTTTTAGAAACACATTATCATTAGAATGAGGTTTCAGTTGGCATTAGATAATGTGCAACAACTATAGCCATATATTGTTATTTATTGTTCAATATGTCATAATATGGCACTCTTACATTGGCCTCATTTTTACAATTTTTTCATTGTTTATGTTCAAGTACCACTGTTGATACTATGTGTATTCTTATTGGTCTGCCTGTATTCTTGTTGCGCCCACCGACACGAGCTGTTGGACGTGTTGTTGGGGGTTTGGAGATTGTGGGTGATCAATAGACACATGACATTGTTATGACAGATGTTTGTTTTTTCAATTTTTATTTTGTGCCACTTATTATGGTTTTCTGCTTCCCATGTTGGTTCACCTGGTGTTACCATCCAGCTGTGTGGGGCACCCCGTGGGTTCCTATCGCCGATGCCTTTTTTGATGCGGCGTGGTGTAACAGATGGGTGTGCTCACTCTTTTAGATGGTATCCGGGTTGCCTAGCAATGGAATTTGATGCTATTTCGTCGCTTCCAGTGGTGGGACAACTAGCGCTGCCCTCCGGCAATGTGGAGCGTCCTTTTGGTTCCTACCTCCGCTGCCACTTCCGGCATGGCGTGAGGTTGCTGACAGGGCTGCTAGATTGCAAGGATGGCGGCTGAGTGTCCCAGCCACTGGTGTTGACGATGATGTGGTCATGTGTCTCACACAGGTGAGTGTGGCTGTTGGGCATTATGCTTAATTAGAGGGGTATTTAGCCGCCCTTGTGCTGACTAGTATTGCAGCAGTCCCTTGAAAAAGGACATCATGAAACATTTGTTGGGACATACTCTGTTTACTGTATCCAGTGCCGGCGCTTCCACTAGGCAAGCTTAGGCAGCTTCCTAGGGGCGCCGGCCACTAGAGGGCGCTTCTCAGTCCACCTACGGAGGGTGCAGGAGGTGCGGTTGCTATGCGACCCAGCGATCGCACCCCCTGCACCTTCCATTTGCCGGGCACCCGCTGAGATTGTGTTACCAGCGGGCGCCCGGCTCCTCTCTCCCTCCCTCCCCCCCCGGCGTCAGTGGCAGACGGAAGACGGAGCTCAATCCTGAGCTCCGTGTCTCGCAGTGCACTATGGGAGTGATGACATGACGTCACTCCCGTAGTTCCGAAGAGCGGGCGCCGGGGACGGATGGCTGCAGGCTCTGGAGCAGGGTTTAAGGTAAGTATACTATTGGGGGCACTACAGGGCCATACTATTGGGGGCACTACAGGGGGCATCATATGGGAGCACTACAGGGGCATCATATGGGGGCACTATTTGGAGCACTACTACAGGGGCCCTTACCACTGGGGGCACTGCAGGGAGGATTACTACTGGGGGCACTACAAGGGCATTACTACTGGGGGCACTGCAGGGAGCATTACTACTGGGGGTACTGCAAGGGCATTACTACTGGGGGCACTGCAGGGGGCATTACTACTGGGGGTACTGCAAGGGCATTACTACTGGGGGTACTGCAAGGGCATTACTACTGGGGGCACTGCAGGGAGCATTACTACTGGGGGCACTGCAGGGAGAATTACGGGGCAACACAACTGGAGGCATTACAGGGGCCCTTACTACTGGGGGCACTGCAGGGGGAATCATGCCTTTAATTTGGGTCATATGAACATTATTGGGGCGCTGTGTATGTGTCTGTGAGCTGGGCGGAGGGTTTGGGGGGAAAACAGGGACGGCATGTGAACCTTTGCCTAGGGTGCCCTGAAACCTTGCACCGGCCCTGACTATATCCAAATATGGAGGTCCAGGGTGTTTGAGCGTTGCTCCACTGTAATTCTTTTTGACTCCAGATAAGTTATTTGTGCTATGCATTGTTTCACTGGATGGCTTGTTCCCCCTCTTTTCACCTTAACATGGTGTAATAAAAAGATTACTCTTTTTTGCATTTAACACTTGTGTGCTGGTTGTACTCCATACTGATACGAGAGTATAGAGGATGGATGGTATTATATAATTTTGGCTTCAACCTGGCACCTGTTTACTCAAGATACTTTTAGTGGTGTGTGCGATGTCGCTGTACATTATTTATATATATATATATATATATATATATATATATACAGTCAGGTGCATAAATATTGGGACATTGACAGAATTTTCATATTTTAGCCTCTATTCACCACCACAATGGCTTTCAAATGAAACAAACAATATGTGCTTTAACTGCAGACTTTCAAATTTAATTTGAGGGTAATTACATCCAAATCAGGTGAACGGTGTATGAATTACAACAGTTTCTATATGTGCCTCCCACTTTTAAAGGGACCAAAAGTAATGGGACTATCAACTCAAAAGCTATTTCATGGACAGGTGTGGGCTATTCCCTCGTTATTTCATTATCAATTAAGCAGGTAAAAGGTCTGGAGTTGATTCTACGTGTGACATTTGCATTTGGAATCAGTTGCTGTCGACTCTCAATATGAGATCCAAAGAGCTGTCACTATCAGTGAAGCAAGCCATTATTAGGCTGAAAAATCAAAACCAACCCATCAGAGAGATAGCAAAAACATTAGGTGTGGTCAAATCAACTGTTTGGAACATTCTTAAAAAGAAAGCGCACTGGAGAGCTCAGCAACACCAAAAGAACCGGAAGAGCACGGAAAACGACTGTGGTGGATGACAGAAGAATTATTTCCCTGGTGAAGAAAAACCCCTTCGCAACAGTTGGCCAAATCAAGAACACTCTCCAGGAGGTAGGTGTATATGTGTCAAAGTCAACAATCAAGAGAAGACTTCACAAGAGTGAATATAGAGGGTTCACAACAAGATGTGAGCCTCAAAAACAGGAAGACCAGATTAGAGTTTGCCAAACAACATCTAAAAAAGCCATTACAGTTCTGGAACAGCATCCTATGGACAGATGAGATAAAGATCAACTTGTACCAGAGTGATGGGAAGAGAAGAGTATGGAGAAGGAAAGGAACTGCTCATGATCCAAAACATACCACCTCATCAGTGAAGCATGGTGGTGGTAGTGTCATGGCGTGGGCATGTATAGCTGCCAATGGAACTGGTTCCCTTGTATTTATTGATGATGTGACTGCTGATAAAAGCAGCAGAATTAATTCTGAAGTGTTTCGGGCAATATTATATGCTCATATTCAGTCAAATGCTTCAGAACTCATTGGACAGCGCTTCACAGTGCAGATGGACAATGACCCGAAGCATACTGCAAAAGCAACCAAAGAGTTTTTTAAGGCTAAATAGTGGAATGTTATGCAATGGCCAAGTCAATCCCCTGACCTGAATCCGATTGAGCATGCATTTCACTTGATGAAGGGAAAATGTCCCAAGAACAAGCAGGAACTGAAGACATTTGCGGTAGAGGCCTGGCAGAGCATCACCAGGGATAAAACCCAGCGTCTGGTGATGGCTATGCGTTCCAGACTTCAGGCTGTAATTGCCTGCAAAGGATTTGCAACAAAGTATTAAAAAGTGAAAGTTAGATTTAGGATTGTTTAGTTTGTCCCATTACTTTTGGCCCCTTAAAAAGTGGGAAGCACATATAGAAACCATTGTAATTCCTACACCGTTCACCTGGTTTGGATGTAATTACCCTCAAATTAAATCTGAAAGTCTGCAGTTAAAGCACATCTTGTTTGTTTCATTTCAAAGCCATTGTGGTGGTGAATAGAGGCCAAAATATGAAAATTCTGTCAATGTCCCAATATTTATGCACCTGACTGTATATTCTGTTTTCCTTTTTTTAAACAAAGTGTATTCTTTATGGAATCTGAAAGCTAGTCTTGCTTTGGGAGCCCATTAGCCGACTCACGCATGTTACCAGGGAGAAGAACTTCGCTCAGCTGCCTTGGCCACTTTTTTTTTTTTATATATATATAAATTGTGGTAAAGAAGATTTTCTAATGCTGCCATGAGTATCCTTCTTTTCTTAGGCATGTCAATAAATGGCCTAATGTAGAACTGATCATTACAGTAAAAGCAGCAATTTACCATTATCAAATGCAAGGCAGGTGTGAGGTATAAACCAGACATTAAGACTTCCTTTCCAGCGCTAGTGATACATTACAGTAGCAGTCTTTTCATAGAAACCTTCCCAGAGGATTCAGTATGATGGAATGTAGTTTGGAAGCCGACGGTCTAAATCCCGACCGCCAGCTTCCAGACGTTCTAATCCTGGCGTGGTACTAATGACAGACGTCTAAATCTAGATGCCTGTAATTAACCAGACGCCGGAAGACCGACGCCCGGCATACCGATCGGGGGGGGGGGGGGCGGGGGTTAGGTTTAGTGCTCTGGGGGGGACTCAGGGTTAGGCATCCCCCGGGAGGTTAGGGTTAGGCTAGGGGAAGGGGGGTTTGGGGTTAGGCACCCCTGGGGGGAGGTTAGGGTTAAGCGCCCCCCCCCAGGGGGGCTTAGGTTTAGGCACTTAGAGGGGGGATTAGGGTTAGGCACTTGGGGAGGAGGTTAGGGTTAGGCACCCCTAAGGGAGGGTTAGGGTTAGGGGGGGGAATTAGGTTAGTGATACTTACCTTAGGGACGATTGGGATTTTCACCCTTGCCGGGCTGCCGCTGTCGGTACCTAAACCTAACCCCCCTTCCCCGCCGCCTAAAGTCCCCTGGGGGAGTGCCTAACTCCAACCTCCCCCCGGGGGTGCCTAACCCTAACCCTCCCTTCCCCTCTCCTAACCCTAACCTCCCAGGAGGGTGTCTAACCCTAAGTCCCCCCGGGAACCCAAACCCCTCACCTGGCTTACCTTCGATCGGTAAGCCGGGTGTCGGGCTCCCGGCGTAGGTAAAATGACAGGCTTCAGGATTTCGACGCCTGTCAATTAACCCCTTGCCGGGATTAGACAGTTGGGAAGCCGACGGTCGGGATTCCGTCCATCGGCTTCCCGACTGCTTCCCTTCCCAGATGTCCCTCCACAGTATGAAGGGAGGTTGTCTCCACAAATCCCCGGGTTAGTACCTGAAAATAAGGGGAAAATCGTACATATAGTGAAGCACAGTTTTAATACATAGGCTAAAAGTTAACATAAATCAACATTTAAAAATTATTATATCCATAAATGGTTAGACATCCACATATATATGTAAAAAACTTCAGAAGACAGGATATCCCCAAGTAGCTGGAAGAGCAACAATTACCGGGTGGATGAAAAGGAACTGTCAATGGGTAGTTTATATATGAGCTTATAGATTAATACACACAGTGAAAATCCCGGGTCTCTGTCACGACCAGCCGGCCGATTCTCCAGATACCTCAATCTGAGAATCGCCAACTGTGACTTATGGTTACCTCAGCACGTGCGGTTACTATAACACGGTTCTGCCACCACCAACGAAGTTAACGGGAGTCGTTAGGTTCTCCGCTCAAATCTCAATTTGCACACTCACTTACATATAGGTACGTAGCTTTGACCTCACAGGCTCGTGAATTCGACAAGAACACGGAGAATACACTGGATTAAGAATGTTTAATCCGAAAAATATTTCCAAGGTTATTGATTACAGAAAAAGGTAGTACAAATATGGACAATACAAATATATCACAAATAGGTTTCAGAAAGTAAAAGGAATTAAAAATGAAAAGAACCCAGAGTCTTTACATCTAGACTCAGTCGTGAAGGAGACACAGGAGCATTGGGTTCTGGCCAGTCGTCAGGACTCTCCTTGGGCACAAGAACACTTATCACTGAGGGAGATGCATAGTTATACCCTCACAGCTGCACTAGCCCCCACCTTTGGGTTTTTCACTCTTTCATTGCTGTACACTGGGCATTAAGAAATCGGCCACACACTTCCATATTGTCTATAGGAAGTAGGGGGTCTTGAAACAGTGTGAAGGGGTCTTTAGAAACCAATAAGCAGGTAACATACCCTACATTCCTGTCATCTCCCTCCTAAAGGATTTTATATCCCATGACCTGGCTTGACCAAGTCTGACCATCTGCATTAAGGATGTATCTCTCCCCAAACTTTATGGCCTGTAGAGATAAGAGATGGTTATCTAGATGCCTGGTTCCAGGAAGACAAATCTCCTCCAAGCTTTGTATTCCTACAGGTTAAATACAGGGCACTGCCTAGAATCCATGTTGATACACACATTTATATATATATATATTTACATGACATCATTCCTGGTGATTATTCTTCAGATAAACTCCACACCTCCCCCTGAAGATGGGCACAGGAGGGACTGAGACACACGTCACAGCCTTTCTTGTGTACCACTGTCTGCCTCTTCACTCTGCCGGGAGAGTCCATCAGCATTGCTGTGCTCTGCACCCTTTCTGTGCTGGATGGTGAAGGTGTGTTGTTGCAGGGTAAGGCTCCATCGGAGAAGTTTACCATTATCCCCAGAGACTCTATTAAGCCATACGAGTGGGTTGTGGTCTGTTATTATGGTAAAGTCTCTCCCATACAGATATGGCTGCAGTTTTTGGAGAGACCATACGATCGCCAAACACTCTTTTTCAATGGTGGCATAGGCCACTTCACGGGGCAGCAGTTTTTTACTTAGGAAAATGACAGGATGCTCTTCCCCCTGCTCATTGACCTGACTGAGCACAGCACCTAAACCATAATTAGAGGCATCAGTCTGTACAATTAACCTCTTTTTGAAATCTGGGGCCTGCAGCACAGGGGACTAAGCTAAAGCAGACTTTAGGGCTAGGAAGGCCCTCTCACAGTCCTCAGTCCAATTGACCACCTGTGGCAACTTCTTTTTTGTCAAGTCTGTTAAGGGCTTGGCTAGGGTGCTGTAGTGGGGTACAAATTTTCGGTAGTACCTTGCAGTTCCTAGAAAGGACATCACCTGTTTTTTAGTCTTAGGGGTAGGCCATGCAGCAATAGCCTCCACTTTGTCTGGTTCTGGGCGGAGAGTACCTCCCCCTACACGGTGCCCTAGATATTGTACCTCTCCCATGCCAAGCTGGCACTTCTCGGGTTTGATCGTCAAACCTGCCCCAGTGATTCGACCTAACACACTATTCAGATGGATCAGGTGTTCCTCCCAGGTCTGGCTGAACACTGCGATGTCATCCAGGTAGGCAACTGCGTATCCCTCCTGGCCTTCCAGCAGGTCATTAACCAGGCGCTGAAAGGACGCAGGGGCATTCTTCATCCCAAAGGGCATGACCAGAAATTTGAACAGCCCAAATGGGGTGATGAATGCGGACCGCTCACGGGCCTCGGGTGACAGCGGGATCTGCCAGTACCCCCTACTGAGATCCATGATAGTGATGTAATGTGCCGGGGCAAGCTTATCTAGTAGTTCATCTATCCTGGGCATGGGATAGGAATCAAATACAGTGGCATCATTTAACCTCCTGTAATCCACACAAAATCTGGTACCTCCACATTTTTTTGGGACCAGTACCACTGGGGCAGCCCATGAACTGTGAGACCTTTGTATCACCCCTAGCTGCAGCATCTCATCAATTTCCCTTTTCATTGCCTCCAGCACTTCTTGGGAAGTACGATATGCTGGCTGTCGGAGGGGGGTCTGATTACCTGTGTTTACGTGATGTGTAACCAAGTGTGTCTTTCCCGGCTTTCCTGTGAAATGGGACTGAAAGGGCTGTACGGTGTTAGCTAGCTGTTCTAGCTGCACCTCAGACAGCTCAGTGCTGTAGTGGGCATCTGCAAGTGACCCCCCCTCTTTTGCAGCAGCTGCCAGATCTAGTAAGGGGTCGGGTTCCTGATCACTCTCAGGCAAGCTACACACAGCTAACACACATGTCCCTCTGTCATGGTACTTTTTGAGCATATTGATGTGGTACATCTTCTGTCTCTTACGTCCATCCCCCTTTTCTACTACATAATTAACATCCTGGAGGCGCTGCACTACGGTGTAGGGGCCTTCCCAGGCAGCCTGTAGCTTGTTCTGCCTCATTGGGATCATTACCAGGACCTTATCCCCCACCTCAAATATGCGTTCCCTAGCGCTGCGGTCATACCAGAGTTTTTGTTTTGCTTGTGCAGCCTTCAGGTTGCTCTGTGCCATTCCCATTAAAGACTGCATCTTCTCCCTGAACTGTACTACATAGTGTACCACAGACTGTTCAGGAGTGACCAGCTTACCTTCCCACTCTTCCTTGATCAAATCTAGAGGGCCTCGCACGCGACGCCCATATAGGAGTTCAAAGGGTGAGAATCCAGTTGATTCCTGCGGCACCTCGCGGTATGCAAAGAGGAGGTGCGGCAGGAACCTCTCCCAGTCTCTTCCCTGGGACTCCACAAAAGTCCTCAACATTTGTTTCAGGGTGCTATTAAAACGTTCGACCAACCCATTGGAAGCCGGATGATACGGGGATGTAATCAGATGATTCACCTGCATCCTCTGACAGAGACTCTGCATGAGGCGGGACATGAACTGGGTACCCTGATCAGTTAACATCTCCTTGGGAAACCCCACCCGAGAAAAAATGGTGATAAGCGCATCTGCTACCTTGTCTGTGCGAATGGATGAAAGCGCTACAGCTTCTGGGTATACCTTGTAGCATAATCCACTACAGTCAGAATGTACTGTTTTCCTGAGCTGCTGGGGATGGCTAGGGGCCCCACAATATCAACAGCAACCCTCTCAAAGGGCTCAGATATGATGGGAAGGGAAATGAGAGGAGCCCTCCCCACATCACCAGACTTCCCAACTATCTGGCACGCATGGCATGAGCGACAGTAATCGTCTGCCTCCTTCCCCATGCCAGGCCAGTAGAACTTATGTTTCAACCGGTCTCTGGTTCGTCTCACCCCCAAATGTCCTGCTAAGGGGATCTCGTGTGCTATTTTCAGGAGCTCAGTTCTGTAGATCTGAGGGATTACAAGCTGCCTTTCAGCACCCTCAGCTGTGACCCATTCTCTATATAACAGTCCATTTTCCATAAAAATTCTCTCTGATTTACCCTCCAGACCTGCCTCGCTGATTCTCCCCCTCACAGCTTCCAAACTGGGGTCTGTCTGCTGTTCTGCTTTGAAAGCAGCACTTCTCATTAGCTGATCAGGGTGAGGAGACAAAATGTGATTTCTGTCCTCCCCTATCCCAGACTCTGTGCTGACAGCTTCAGCAGGAGAGGAGGAGGGGGGCTGAGGGGGAGGAATCTCTAGTGACACCCTCTCCCCAGGTGCAGGGGTTAACTCACAGTTACTCTGGGCTGTGGCTCTCCTGGTCATTACTGCTAATACAGGGATGGCATCGTTACCTACAGTATTCACTCCAAACCCTGATGATGGTACATTTGCAATATCATCTGCTAACAGTACATTGCACAGTTTTTCATTAGGGCTCACTGTTAGACCCATTCCTGACTGACCAGACTCCGGCCTGTGGAACTGCAAAGGGTTATCTGCTAGAACAGCACTTTGTACATCACTGATACAATCACATTCATTTGTACTCATGCTGGGTCGGTCAGCAGGGGTCACCTGGGGAAAAACTGGGTTAGATTGTTCCTTTACATCATTTACAACATCACTCTCCGATACATATTTAGTATGCATTTTTCCCAAATCACACCCCAGCAGTACTGTAGCAGGTAAATTGTCCAGCACCCCAACATCCCGGATACCTCTCCCAACTCCCCAGTCAAGATACACACGAGCCATAGGCACCTCTGGGTGCACCCCACCCACTCCCCGCACTGTAATAGTCTTCCCTGGAATAATATCCTCGGGACCCACTAAGGCTGGGTGGATGAGAGTCAGGTCTGAGCCAGAGTCTAAAAGCCCAAGTGCAACTTGGTGTCCTACCTGGACTGCTTGTAGATTGTCCCGGGGGTGTCCTTGGGGCCCTTCCACACACAGGATGGCTGGCACAGGTTTCCCTGCCAGGCCACTCACAGGAGCGGGTGTTGATCTTTTCTTCTTGGGGCAATCGACACTGATGTGCCCCAGCTCATTGCATGTAAAACACCTGCGGCCAGTTGCCAAAATAGGTTTTCCCCCTGCCCCCCCAAAAGGTGCAGCAACAGCTGGTTTTGCAGGGTACCGCGGGGGTGATCCTCCGGGTCGTCTCTCTCCCCATGCCGCTTGTCCTGGCATCCCCCAGCTCTTCTTCACCACAGAAGCCCGAGTGCTGGTGTACTTGTCTGCCAAGCTGGCAGCCTCCTGAGACGTTTTGGGTTCCCGATCCAGGACCCACTCTTTGACCTCCGCTGGACACAGTGCGAGGAACTGTTTCTGGAGAATAAGGTCCTTTAGTTTCTCAAAGTCCGTCACCTGCAATCCATCAACCCACTGATGCAACAGGGTTGACAATTGCGCTAACAGTCCCGCATAGGTATCAGAGGGACTGCGCTTTGAGTCTCTGAACTTTTGTCGATAAGCCTCAGGGGTGATGTTGAAACGCTGTAACAAGGCTTTTTTAATCGCAGCATAATCACCATCCAGTTCCTGGGGAAGATCTGCAAACGCCTCCAAAGCTTTTCCTCTCAGCCCAGGGGTTAAATAACTTGCCCATTCACTGGGGTCCAGTGCAAACTGTCGGCAAGTCTTTTCAAACCCCCTCAGGAACGTATCGAGGTCGCCATCCTTCTCCAATACAGGAAATTGATCATGCCGGGGCTTTTTCCTACCTGGTTCACAGGTGGCATTCTGTCCGCGGAGTCTGGCCATCTCCAGCTGGAACACACGCTCAGCCTGGTGCTCCTCAGCCGCAGCCGCAGCCTGGCGATCCGCAGCCTCAGCCTCTCGGACTGCCTTCCGCTCAGCAGCTTCCTGGTCAGTTCGGCGTGCTGTAGCTTCCTGGTCAGCTCGGCGTGCTGCAGCTTCCTGGTCAGCTCGGCGTCCAGCAGCTTCCCTGTCCGCAGACGTTTGGAACTGCTGCATCAGCTGCAGAGTTGTGGCAGTGTCCCTGTCCTTCATATGCCTGTCAGCAGTTTGAAGGAAACTCTCTAGTGCAGACTCACTTGACCCAGCAGAGGTGTCCGGCCCCCACTGTGCATCTGTTGTAAGGTCCAGTACAGACTGCGCCTCTGCAGCAGGGTTGTCCATTGTCTGGCCACCTTCAGCAGCAAGATTCTGATCCGCCACTTGGAGTAATTGGGCCAGTTGATCCTTGTTCTGGCTCTTCCAGGCAATGTTTCTCTCCATACACATGGCCACAAGGTCATCTCTTTTCTGTTGCAGGTACTCTGTGGTCATTCTGGACCTCAAACTAATTGCCAAATAAAATAGAAAAGAAAACCAAGAGAGGGGAGGGGGGGGGGACAGAAACAATTTGCTATGTATGTCCGTTTAAAATGTAAACCTTGAGCGTAATTCTCCGGTGAATTTATGATGTAGTTTCTCTCAAGAATTACACACCATTAATTCACTTAAGTTCTTGTGATAAAAACAAAAATTATCATCATCCCACCGCTTGCCACCAATTTGTCACGACCAGCCGGCCGATTCTCCAGATACCTCAATCTGAGAATCGCCAACTGTGACTTATGGTTACCTCAACACGTGCGGTTACTATAACACGGTTCTGCCACCACCAACGAAGTTAACAGGAGTCGTTAGGTTCTCCGCTCAAATCTCAATTTGCACACTCACTTACATATAGGTACGTAGCTTTGACCTCACAGGCTCGTGAATTCGACAAGAACACGGAGAATACACTGGATTAAGAATGTTTAATCCGAAAAATATTTCCAAGGTTATTGATTACAGAAAAAGGTAGTACAAATATGGACAATACAAATATATCACAAATAGGTTTCAGAAAGTAAAAGGAATTAAAAATGAAAAGAACCCAGAGTCTTTACATCTAGACTCAGTCGTGGAGGAGACACAGGAGCATTGGATTCTGGCCAGTCGTCAGGACTCTCCTTGGGCACAAGAACACTTATCACTGAGGGAGATGCATAGTTATACCCTCACAGCTGCACTAGCCCCCACCTTTGGGTTTTTCACTCTTTCATTGCTGTACACTGGGCATTAAGAAATCGGCCACACAATTCCATATTGTCTATAGGAAGTAGGGGGTCTTGAAACAGTGTGAAGGGGTCTTTAGAAACCAATAAGCAGGTAACATACCCTACATTCCTGTCATCTCCCTCCTAAAGGATTTTATATCCCATGACCTGGCTTGACCAAGTCTGACCATCTGCATTAAGGATGTATCTCTCCCCAAACTTTATGGCCTGTAGAGATAAGAGATGGTTATCTAGATGCCTGGTTCCAGGAAGACAAATCTCCTCCAAGCTTTGTATTCCTACAGGTTAAATACAGGGCACTGCCTAGAATCCATGTTGATACACACATTTATATATATATATATTTACATGACATCATTCCTGGCGATTATTCTTCAGATAAACGCCACAGTCTCCCACTGGTCTCGGCTCCAATCTCCACTGTCGGGTGCTGCACCTCCAGCTATCCCGTGGTCTCCTCGTATACCGACGCGTTTCCACCCCGTGCTGGACTTTTTTTCAAGGTGATAGCAAACGGATGTCCGTACAAGTCCCCCCTTGCCTTAAAAACCTCCCTCCTCCAATCACATGGACGCGGGCACAACTGATCCCTAGACAAAGACCGAACTACAAGTCCCATAATCCTCTGCTGTGCCCAGCCAATGAACTGCCTCTGGAGTCCTGGTATTTCCGGTCATACTAGCGATCTGCCTTTACAGGTTGGGGTGTCAAGATGCAGGCTTTCCAATGCTGACATGTGTTGCATCGCTTCCGTTTCATTGCCATGGAGATGTAAACAAACTTTACTCAATTCGTGTTTTCATTCGTTTCTGCACTTAATATGGCAATTATAATGGCAATAAGTAGGTTTCTAGTGATGTCATTCTCAGCAGTATTGATACACTCGATGTCAGTTATATGTAGATGAAGCCTGCAGCATCATATATTACATGCCCTCAATAAATATAAAATAGATAAATTAGTCACCATATATAAAAAAAACTTTTAGACATAAGTTCAAATTTGTGATACTAAAGTGCATGCAGTGAGAAAATGCATTTATCTTGTGTTTTTCGGAGGACACTTTACAAAAACCAATTTACCTCAAAATCGAGGTTCAATCCTCCAGGTTTTAATGTCCCAAAATTAAAAATATTTTTCATCTCTACTTGGGCTAATTGGCTTGCTAAGTCTCTCCTCCGCCAATGGCCTTTTACATTTTGTAGCCCTATAAATCGTTAATGCCTGATATATTGCTGTTATGACATACTGTACTTTAAAATGATTGGATAAGGCATGGGTCTCCAGACCCCTCTTAATGTTTATTAGATGTTCTCTGTATTTTCATGGGTCTGGAAGTTCTCCCAATGTAAAACAAATTGCAACTAAACTCTATTGCATACACAACACTTTTTTGTGTTGCATGTAATAAAGTTTGTCATTTTGTGGTTTTGCCCATTAATCGTAACCTCTGGTTTTACTTTGACCATCTCCTTTCACTTCTCTACATCCGATACATGTAACACATCAGGAAAGACCTTTGGTCTTATTTCTCGAGGTGGTATCTGTTCGTGGAAGAGCACTCCTAACTAGTCTGTTACCTATGTTAGGGGCTTTTCTATAAATGCATTTTGGTTTAATAGGTAGGTGGGGGCTGATTATTGGATCCCTCTGTAAAATCTTCCAATGCTTACGCAAGGATTTTTGTATGTTTTTATGTTGGCTGTTGAATTAAGTGACAAAAGCTCATTCAAAAGCGGAGGACCTATCTATTTCCTTAGTTGTGTTCCTTAATAGATTTTCTCTCTCAACTTTTTTCGCTTCCTCTAATGCTTTATTGGCATTTTCCATAGGGTAGCCGGATGCCACAAATTTGGCGTGCATCTCTTCGGCTTGAATCTCATATGTCTCCAACTGTGTGCAATTATGCTTTAGTCTCCTTAGTTGGCCTCCTGGGATTGAATTTAACCAACTAGAATGGTGGCAGTTATCTGCCCGAATATAAGTGTGAGATTCTGTTGGCTTTGTGAAATTTTTTGTTTGTACTGTATTCTCAATAATAGAAACCAATAAATCCAAACAAATCACTGCTGTATCACTACTAAAAAAAGTGAATTGTATATTTAAAAAGTTGGTATTCAAATATTTATAAAATTCTTTTAAAAGAGTGCTACCACCTCTCCAAATAAAAAAAGACATCGACTATGTAGCTAGACCAGGACACCAGGTTCGCTCCGACGGGGTTGTGGTCCCAAATAAAATAATTGTCACACTGCCCCATGAAAATATTTGCATAACTTGGAGCGAACCTGGTGCCCATCATGGTCCCGACCTTCTGCAGATAAAAGACATCTTTAAAAATTAAATAATTGTTTGTTAAAATAAAATGGACCCCATCAATAATAAAATTTTGTAAAGTTTGTTCGATCTTGCTAGCTTTCAAACTCTTAGTTATTGCATTAATACCATCCTGTTGTTCAATTATGGTATATAGTGATCGACCGTCTGCTGTCACTGAATCAATCCCCAAAGCAATCGGTTTACCCAGTGGATGTGTCGGGTTTTTATGTATTTTTGGTAATACATAGATCACTGGAATCACTGGTTCTGGGTTATAAAGAAATAATTGTTATTTTTCCTTCAGAATTCCTTCCTTTTTGTATTATTCTAACATTATCCTGAATTTGTCTAAGATTCCAGTAGTGGGATCTGTTCTGAGTTTGATAGTTACCTCTGTCCTCTAGCTGTTTTAATACTTCCCCTTCGTACATATCTCTATTTAAAATCACAACCCCGCCACCTTTATAGGGGGATTTTATCACTATTTCGGTATTCAACTTTACGTTTTTAAGGGCTTGACGTTCTTTGTAGGTTAAATTATATGTTCTTTGTTTCCATCTTGTTAATGTTGTCATAGACCATATTGTAAAAGGTATCCACAAAATTTCCTTTCATATGTGTGGGATTAAAAACAGACTTGGGTTTAAAGGGGGTCCCTCCAATGTTAGTTTCAAGGTCCAGACTTCCTTCATCTTTCGCAAGGAAGAACCTCTTAATTGATAGCTTCCTTATATATTTGTTCAGATCAACAAATGTTGTAAATTTATTCAATGGCATTGATGGGGCATATTTTAAACCTTTCTCTAGGACTTTAGCTTCCTCTACAGAAAGTATATGGGTGCTTAAATTAAAAAGGTTTACTTTCCCCTCATTAGGGTCTCCACAGTCTACTGTTTTGGAGATTTCCTTTGTTTGTTTCTTTTTTGTTTGTACCTCCTCTACACCCTCTTTTTCTAATTCTTTTTACCTTTTTAATCTTAGGGGGTATCTTCCTCTCTCTCCCAGGATAAAAAAAGTGGCGACTCACATTCTTCAGGGAGATGTTGATACAGATTTCTTATTGGAATGGGATTCTCTTATGATATTTTTGTATTGTGTGGGAATCTTGTGGTTGTCTCCATGACATATCCCTAAGTCAAAAAATGTTCTTCATTCCTATCAGTCTGTGGTGAAAATGGTCTTAATCCCCATTTTTTTTCCTGCGTTCTTCGTAATTTTCCATTTATTTGGACAAATAGATTCCACATCTTCATATGCACTTCCTGTATTTTTAAAGCTTTCCTCATTCCTTATTTCTTTTTCAGATGTATTGTTTGGAAAATCGGACTTTACTATTTTATTTTTCAATGGAGTTTTGTTCATTACCGATTTTGTTTTCTACTTCCATCTTTTTTATTTTTAAATTTTGTATCGACTGAATTTAGTAATTCCTCTGTCTCTATTAAATTTCTTGACTTTTTGGTCTATTAAGATTCTTTCATCTCTCTTCAGACTATTTGCTATCCTTTTTTCCAAATCCCTATATTCGGGTGTGTCTGCAAAAAGTGTGATCATTTCTTTGTAAGAAAGGTCTTCCCGTCTATCATTAATAATCAGGTTCATTAGGGAAAAAGAGCATGTACGCAAAATGCTTTCCCATTTTAATTTGAAATTTTCACTTGCTGATGAAGAGCCGGCTTTATGAATAGCTAAACCTTTAGGGATTATCTGGTGGGCGATGTATTTTTCAAGTGTAACTGTCTACTACCAGATCCGGTTCTTCCTAAGTAAAGCAGTCTCTAATTTTTTCATAATTCCTTCCAAGTTATCATCAATTATTATACTGGGTTCGCCCTCCTCCCTAAAAACATCCTCTAAAAGGGTTCTTCTGTGATCACAATAATCAAACAACTTGCAGCACCACGACTACTCTATCAGAGGAATAACAATTTAAACACGAAGAAAGTGATAGGTGGATGTGTGCCCAAACAGGTGTGAGGACACTTTCGTTTGATACTACCTACAGCTGGTTTGTTTGCGCACACATCCACCTGTCACTTTCTTCGTGTTTAAGGTGTGAGGTATAAGCATACATGCCTACCCTCCCGGTTTTTGCGGGAGGCTCACGATTTTGCGGGTAACCCCCCCGCACCCCTGGAAGGGTAGGCATTTCTCCTGCATTCCCCGAATGGGGAGAATTTCCGCTGTGATCACGGGTCCCTGTGTAGGGGCGGGGCTTAATGATGCAATTCTCCATGAAAGCGTAATTTATCCCCGCCCTCTATTTAAATTTAAGCCAATTGCGGCAATTTGCCATGAAGGGGGCGGGGCTTAATGACATGACCCATCAGGCCCCACCCCCATCTCAGCCCACCTGCTTGTCCACCCCCAGGCTTCTCCCGGGGAGGACAAGCAAAAGGTAAGCAAGTATGGGTATAAGACTGTCCCCTCATCTGTACAATATTCTCCACACACAGAGCATGTGTAAAAGTCATCCCCCCCATACTTACCGCTCAGGGCTAATATTGAGCTGCCTCTGCAAGATTTAGGGGGAAATTTATCAAAGCTTGGTGAGAGGTAAAGTGGAGAGAGTTAAAGTTCCAACCAATCAGTTCCTAACTGTCATTTTCCAAACGCAGTCTGTAAAATGGCAGTTACTGTAGAAGCTGATTGGTTAGCACTTTATCTCTTATTTTGATAAAGACACCTCTCAGTCTGGTCTGTAGGGGTAGTATTTACTAAGCCTTAGATAGAGATAAAGTGAACGCAGATAAATCCCCAACCAATCAGCTCCTAACTGGCATGTCACAGGCTTGTTTAAAAAAATGACAGTTAGGAGCTGATTGGTTGGGACTTTATCTCCATTTACTTTATCTTCATCCAATGCTTAGCACATAGACCCCATAGTTTATTGGTAAATTCTCTGTTTAATGCAAAAGGACAATTATCTGCATAGTTTTAAATTCAGTTGTTTTACTGTGTGTATGTTCATAATAATTGTGATGACTTTGTTCTTTCTGCATAAGTGCTGATTCCTATCTTTAAGTGTTTGTGTAGTGCATTACCTGCTCACGCACATGTATTGACATTACTAAGCAAATATGACATTCAGGGAAGACACATATAGATGTGAACAAGGAAAGTGCAGGAGGGGGGTGATCACACTGCCTCTTCTGTGTAGTAGATTTGCTGCATTGTCACCTGCTGTGTTTTGTAGGGAGGGGATTAAAGTATTATACTCTCCAGAGAGCATCCTTCCACATTATCACAAGTCAAACACTCTCCCTGCTTGGTCATTAGCGTCTCAGGTTACATATCACTTCCATTTGGGCTCTAGTGAATGGTGTGCATGTTCTCTTACACAGTGTTTTATGTGACATCAATATCTCACAGATTATTAATGAGAGGGGAAAGGGGACATTTGCCCTTAGGCCAAGTTTAATGTGGTTCTCCAGACGATAACATTAAACTGATACTATTATAAATTATATATTATTTTGTGTGTGTTTGATTGTTTAACAAAGTATTTTAGCATTGATAGATTTTCTGTTTAAGCAGCTTCTTAGCATCCTTAAAATTAATAGTCCTGCTGTGGCTACAACCTAGTGATTCCAGTGATTGATGTTGGGTTGTGTTCCAGTTTAATGCATCTCTACAAAGAGGGGCAAATGTAATTTCCATAAAAGCAACTCTTCCCTCGGCCAGTGGCACAGCTATGGCAGGACACATGCCCTGGACTCATATTTTGGAAGCGTCATTTTAAGGCTGAAAATTAAAAAAAAAATGAATTTGTCATTTATGACCATCACATTTATCCTACGTCACATTTATCCTACGTCACATTTATGTGTAGGTATATATGCAATTGTAGGAAAGAGTCAGGTGATGGTTTACTGCAGAGAAGAGCAGCAGCACGTTTGGAAGGGAGAGATTTGGGGGGTCATTCAGACCCGGTCGTTAGCGCCGATGCGCTCGGACCGGGTCGATGGCCCCCCACAGAGCATGTGCACGACGGCGCCGGCACCGTCGTGCGCATGAGTGAGACCCGCTACGACCGACAGCGCCGGTCGTAGCGGGTCTCGATCCAAAGGGGGCGAGCTGTTGATGTTGATTGACAGCTCGCCCCGTTTGGAAGGCGGGCCGGAGGGGTGGCAGCCCAAACGGGGGCGTTCCCATGGGAAAGCCTACCGTTTGGGGGCGGCCCCACTGACATCAGTGGAGAGCTTCCGGCTCAGACAGAGCCGAAAGCTCTCCGGGGCTTACGACAAGTGAGACCCTACCCTAGGGTCTCGTCGTAAGCCCCGATGGTCGCGATGGTCTTGACCATAGCGACCATCACCTTAGGCGGTCGTAAGGCTGTGGGTGTTAACCCACAGCCTTACCACCGCAAAGAAGGACGTCTTGAAAATTCAAGACGTCCTCCCCTCATTCAGACCGACCGCACGCTCTGTGCGACCGGCTCTGAATGAGGTCCTTGGAGTTTGCAGCTTTGCATCATCTATCAGTATATAGAGGGATGGAGATAAAAGTGATGCTGAGATTAGATGTAGGGCTGAAGGTTCTGGGAGCATTGGAAGTGCTGGGCTTTGGGAATGAGAGATATGAGAAGGTTGTATATTCTTATGACGTCACAATTAGGTGGCTCTTGCCATTTGCACTATTTTGTCCTGTATCAGAATTATATCGAAGAACTGATTTTAAAGGGCGACATTTTTTTTATTTGCTTTGGGTGGCAACAACCCTACCCCTGCCCACTGAGCTTTTGTCAAACAGGCTTTCACATACATAACTGGCTTCAAAGCAAAGATATGATTGGTTACTACACACAGTGCAAGCTTTATAAACAATATGATCCTTTACTGTGAATCATAAAACTTTGCAAACCATGGATCTGTTCCAAACGTTTGTGTTTCTTCATTTCTACAATTATAAAAGTGGATTGAACGAATATGATGTATCACTATATTTATACCAACAGTACATTTATTTAATTAGCTCCTTGCTATTTTCTCTCCAGTTATTATATCTGATATCCGTTTGTGCATCAAAAAATTAAATGTCATTTATCTTTATTTTTTTTTAAAGAGAATATCTTCAAAAGACCTGGAGCAAAAGATGCTTTGCTTTGTGGAAATAGCAGTGATGCTGGGTAAGTTACATGATACTTTTAAAAAATAATTTTTTGTTTTTTAAAACCTATAGTGCATGTGGATGCAATAAGAGAGACTGTACTGTACACATCTCTTACTTGCTGACTTTCATTACTAACCCTCAGCAGATGCAGGTGGTCAGTGCAGGGAGGGGACATAAGTGTAAACAGGGTCTTCCTAAGGGGTGTTTGGCCCTGGGGGAGGGGGTTATTCCTCAATGGGGACCTATGGACAAGAAGTGGGGGATTAATGCCATTGGGAGATTTATTGCCACTGAGTAATCTAATGCCACGGGATGGAGTGTGGAGAATATTACAATGAGGGACTATGGTTAATGTGGGTGCTGGACACTCCCTAGGAATTTTTTTTTTACACTCAAATATTTAAATGTTTTTTTTACTTAATTAAAAAAACAAAAAAACAGTACCAATAAATTAATCTCACAGGCACCTTAAACTAAATTTACACAGTGCCCCAAATAAGAACATTATGTCACACAGTTTTCCCAGTATAACCAACATGCCATACAGTGCCCGTATTATGCTACACATTGTCCCCCATTTAAGTATTTTGCCACAATGGTGAACTACTATGAACATTATGCCCAGTATGCCACACAGTACCACATTATGCACATTGTGCCATACAGTGCCCCAGTATAAACATTTTCACACAGTGCCCCCAGTATGCCTCACAGTGCCTCCATTATGCCACACAGTGCCCCCATTATGCCACACAGTGCCCCCATTATGCCACACAGTGTCCCATTATGCCACAAAGTGTCTGAATATGCTATATAGTACCTCATCATGCCACATAGAGCAGACATGCAGATGTATAGCTGCTGTATGTGAATACAGAGCAGCTGTAGGCTCCCTTAAGCATTGCAGACTTACAGTATTGTCTCTTTTAAGGGTCTCAGAGCCGCTTACAGCAAACATTTCTGTCTGCTGTGCCTAAGGAGTGTACAGGCTCACATCATGTCTGTGCAATACATCACATCTGTGCAATACCGTCCATCTAAAATGCTAATGCTGCTGTCAGCATCTGCAATCCCAGCGCTGCAACCGAGGTCGCAGCCTAGGATTACCATCATGACCGATGGTCACAATGTTCCCCCGCATCAGCCAGCAGAATAAGCCTCAGATTATGTAGGCTGACTGACTCCTTGCTGCTTGCAAAGCCAGGAAGTCTGTGGGCCTGATTCAGAGCCGGACGCTATTTGCGCTCGCTCGTTCAGAAAAAGGGGCCGGCTATTTAAATTGAGCGCTCGCTCTTTGCGGTCTGTTGACGCCTCTATGTCTGAGCAAGCGAATGAAACATGCGCTCGCTATTTTGTAAAGACGCCCCCTGGCCGCTCGCATCATCTCCGCTATTTATTTGATTAATCGAGTACATCGAAAGGCATCTGAACTGCTCGCAGTGCTTGTGGTAGGATTTTCCTACCGCAATCATGCGACCAGTTCAGGCTAAGAAACAACCAAGTGACGTGGTCGATGACACTGCTTTGTTAATTATGCACACCCTTAAAACGCCCGTTTTGACCGTTTGGCATGCCTGCGTTCGGATCACCACTCCCCGTTTTCAAGCACCTTCCCCTGTTACCACCCACAAACGCCTCATCCTCTCACTCAAATTAGCAGGCACTCGCTATTTAGCGAGCGCTTGATTTCCGACCGCAATGAATGGTTGGCGCATGCGCATTACGACCCATACGCATGCTTGGAGCGAACGAGCGGCCGCTTAAGAGCGGCTCTGAATCAGGCCGAGTGTTCATTGATGCAGGTCCTGGCCTCAGCGCTCCAGGAAATCGGGGGCCATTTCCGGGAACGCAGGCTGTCCCCACCGCCGCACCTCCCCCCAAATGCTTCTGCCTGTCAATCAGGCAGAGGCCTGAGGGAACTGTATGCAAGATCGCAGGACCTGTTCTGCACATGAGCACAATGGGGGTGTTTCAATTTAATGCAAATTGAATAGCGCCGGGAGCGAGCTCCCGGAGCTATTCAATTCAGTGCGCTGTGTGGTCGGAGAATGCCGATTATCGCGCCTTAACAAGGATGTTAAGGCACGTTAACCGGCATTCTCTGAACAAAGTGCCAGGGGCACGCGACTATTAGCACCGCGCTAAGCAGAAAAACAGCTGTGCGTCCGACACTTTGGTCGGATCTCTCCTCGCATCCCCAGGGGGGTGCGAGAAGAAATCCTTAGTGCGCCCAAACAGCGCACTGAATTGAATAGCTCCGGGAGCTCCCTCCCTCCCGAGGCTATTCAACATCACGTTGAATTGAATCACCCCCAATAAGTCCTGTACAGATGCAGACTCCCAAACATCGGAGATGTGCACTAACCATCAGTTTAGTGCACATCTCTGAATCAGGTCCTTAGTGCATACATTGAATCACTCAGAAGTTGCAGGCAAGGATGGGTACACAATGAGTAAAATCTGTATAACAATGCCAGAAATCTGGGAGGAACTGCTTCCATGAGGACATATAGTAGAGCATTTCTCCTATAGAGAAACCTAGTATAATTACTGAATCAACGTTTCTTACTTTTATCTAGATATTTGAAGAATATTATACAAAGTATTGTAAAACAGCGTTATTTACATGAGCCGTTGGTGTCGCTATCACTAAGGCAGCCCATTGCAGCAGTGATAGGGTCTGCTGATAGTGAGGGTTCCTGGCCATCCATTATGGAGGCCCCTAGTCTGGCCTTCAGTGCCTTCACAGGCCCCGACACATTCTCAGTAGAAGAATGTCCATACCTAGCGAGGGGATGAATGCGTTTCACGGCTGTCTCCCCAGCATGTTTCCCGGCGACCAGAAGATGGAAAAGTCATTATAAAGATGCTTCTCTTAAAAGCAGTTTATTTAACCCAATATTTCTGATAATTATCAAGTCACTGAATAGAGAAGAACAGGCAGCTATTGCAGATTTTCTAAGTGGTTAGTTGAGTAGATGGCTAAATTGGCCTTTCCCTCCTAAATAACATTTTAATTAATGCAGTGCTTTCACATGTAGAATCAGCCAATCAATACCTCTCATAAATGGATATCTTAGATATATGGCTAATGTAAGCAGTGTAGTAATCTTACAATGTTTGAATTGTAAAAAGGGTAATATTGATAATCAGCAGTACTTATATATAGCATTCCTGAGGAAGTGGGTTAATAATATACTGTATGATGAAAATGTTGAGTTTCTCCTTTTGATGTATATTTTAAAGTATAGATTATTTATTGTGTTTATGTTTTAATTTGTGTTTCAATAAAAGTTGTCTACAATTAGTTCATTTAGTCTTTTTAAGTATGTTATTGAAGGCACTATTGTGGGGTAGATGTATCAACCCTTCTAAAGAGGACAGGTGGAGACCATAGAGACCAATCAGCTGGTATAATTTTATAGCATGTACTTGATAAATAGTAGCTAGAAGATGATTGGTTGATTGCTATAGCCAGTTGAAGCGCTTCTTTAAGGGAGACAGTTTGGTGTGGAGTGGACTAGCAGTTATGAAGCACTGTGCATGCGCCCCGTGGAACGTGGCATGAACATGGCGGCCATTCCTCCTCTGGCTGCACCTAAAGTGCTGTGACCACACCCTTCACCTTGATTTGAGATTAGGCTAATACTGGATAGCGACAGAGCAGGACCCAGGCAAGGTGTAAATGCCCAGTTAAGAATATATGGTGAGATGTATCAAACCTTCTGAAGTGGAGAAGTTGTCCATAGCAATAAATCCGCTTCTAGTTAGCATTTTCAAGTACATTCTATAAAATTATAGATAAAGCTGATTGGTTGCTTGGGCCAACTTCTCTACTTGTCTATTTCTCCAATCTTAGAAGCTATGATACGTCTCCACCATAGAGAGTGAGAACATCAAGGAATACACATGTGAACATTATCTCATTTGTCTTTTTGCCCACATTAGGAAGTGCCCTGAAGGTTACATTTGTGTGAAGGTTGGGAAAAACCCAAATTACGACTACACCAGTTTTGATACTTTTGGGTGGGCTTTCCTATCTCTCTTCCGGCTTATGACACAGGACTACTGGGAGAACTTATATCAGCAGGTAAGATTTTATTTAACTATATTCTTACAGAATATATGAATTTAGTAACACATTGTATGGTTGCAGTTGGCAGAGGGTGTTAGACTGGAAAGTGGAGGGCCCACAAGTGTAGCCCACCTGGGCCATGTCTTTAGCTCAATTTCCAGAGCTCAACAACTAAACCATGATTGATTTCTTTACTCAGTTTGACAGCATCCAGCATGACTGCCTCTGGTCATACATTGCATTCCAGACAGTTGTTCCAGCCACATTGGAACAGTAGCAACTTCTTGGTCAACTGATGATCTCACACAGACACCATAAAGACTCATCACAATCCTGGCTTGTTTATCTGCATGAACGAACATGGTCAGACATGAGTTTGATGACATACAGACAGTAGAATAAATGTTTGGGACTTTACAAGGCACAATTAGTCTTCAGTTGTGTCAAAAATGACCACTTTAGCTGAGCAAATGTGCACACTCTTTATTTAATAATCATTTCCCCTAATAGAGAGCATAGAGGCTGGAAAATCAATTTACTAAAATGACATATCCCAGCTCTCCTCAGTAATGCGTTTTGCGAGGCATAATATACAGGAATGATACAGTATATTTATAATCAAAAATATATTTCAGTGTACATGTAAATTTTGTGTGGGTTATTTCTATATCTTTTCAGACTCTCAGAGCTTCAGGGAAGACGTACATGATATTTTTTGTATTCGTCATCTTCTTGGGTTCCTTTTATTTGGTGAACTTGATCCTGGCTGTGGTCGCCATGGCGTATGAAGAGCAAAACCAAGCCAGCATTGCCGAGGCAGAGAAAAAGGAGAAGGAGTTTCAACAAGCTATGGAGCAGCTAAAGAAGGAGCAAGAGGTTAATACATGCATATACTACACTATGGTCCTGATTCAGACCCGATCGCTCTGAATCAGGGCCGGGCTTTTTTTTTTTTAGAATGGCCTCCTGGCCGCTCGCATAGCTGTGGGTCTCATGGCCGCAAGCCCCAGAGAGCTTTCGGCTCTAACAGAGTGATGTCCGTGGGGCCGCCCCCAAGCGACAAGCGTTCTCATGGGAACACCTCCGTTTGGGCAGCCACCCCCCGGGCCCGCCCACCAAAGGGGGCGAGCTGTCACTCTACATCGACAGCTCGTCCCCTTTGATGCGAGACCCGGAGCGACTGAGTGCCTGTCGCTATCCGGGTCTCGCACATGGGCACGATGGAGCCGGCTCCGTCGTGTGCATGCGCTCTGGGTTACCATCGACCCGGTGAATGCTCAGCGCTTGCGACCGGGTCTGAATCAGGCCCTATGTTAGGTGTTACATTTATACAGTACCAAGAATTCTACATTACATAGTTCTTTCTCTTTTAGGGGCCTATTCATCAACACTAAAATAATGTTTTTAAGGACATTTTCCTTAATTAACGTTATTTTAATATTCATGAACACACTTAGCACAGGAGATATCACTAATATCTCCTTGCTAAGTCCCCCTGCGTTAATTTCCATATGGAAATTATGGTATTCATTAAATTCTGAAAATTATGTATTTTCGGAATTTGATGGTGTTACTATCCGCCACTTTGAGGTGGCGTATAGTAGGTAACACTTACCTGCTTCCAGCTGTGCAGGTCCCCCGGCTTCTCCCTCTGGCGGTCTGGTCTTTCCTCTGGCTCCGTCTGCTATGCTGTCATGTGTTCTCCCCAGCAGAACACAATAAAGTTTATAAAAAAAAAAAGTTTTTTTTTTCTCTAAACAGTACTGTGCTCTGCAGGGAGAACGCATGAAAGCATAGCAGATGGAGCCGGAGGCTGCTGTGCTGACAGGGGTAAGTGCTGAACGTGGGGTAGGTGAGCGGGGGGGAGGTGAGCGGAGGGGGGGACACAAACTTACCGCATCTGTAGGCATTGCTGCGCATGCGCTGGTTTTACAGATGTAACAGCGCATGAGCAGCATGGATTCCAGCTGCGGTAAGTTAGAGCAGGCAGGGATAACTATCTCTTTCCCGAAAAGCTGTTATCGCAAAAATGACAGCTTTTCGGAATAGATAGTTATAGGGAGGAGGAATGATGAATTCCTCCGATAATTAGGTAGAACTCCATGCGAGTTCTAAACCTAATTACCTCCAGAGAAACTTTAGGTATGATGAATAGGTCCCTTAGTGCACTAAAAAATAATATCCTACAAC